>JASDQU010215350.1:0-18317 GCA_032191745.1 Picea mariana
ATAATTATCAGCCAAATGAATGATGAAAAGAAATTTTCCAGACAGAAAATGGTTCAGAACATTTACTCTTCTAGATTAGAAGAATGGCTCATGTATCACTCTGTGGAGTGAGCATCATGTCTGATTACTTAGATAGAGTATGGTTTTGAGAGATGATGCATTTGATGATGATGGTGGTGATGGTGCTCATGATCTAGTCTATATAACTATGTTGATGCTACCGGGTGAATGGTATGTTTTGTGCTCAATACCATTACCTATAATACCTCCCTATCTAGGAGGGAGTGTTAATATTATGGTAGCTACAGGAGGTATTCACCTCCACATGTAAACCTGACAAGGATAGAATAATCCAGGAAGCGAGAAGAAACCCTAATGAGTTGGCTAATAACCCTAGAAGACTTGTCGACTCAAGAATACAATTTATATTAGGTTATTAGCCTCCAAGAAAAGAAGTTGGCCATAAATAATAATATATAATGAACAGACAAATACCCATAATGAGAAGTCGGCTTGGGTAGTTAGCCAGAATTAGTATAAATACAAGAGGCCAGTTCTCATTCTGGCAAGCAGTCTCAGAATTGCAGAGCAACACTTGTGCACACTGCAGTTGCCCAGTTTCTACACAGTTTTGGAGGAGAGTTGTCATTGCAGCTGCTGCATCTAGCAGTTATGCTTGGACTATCTGATCAACTCTTATTGATGCACTATCCTTGGGGAAAGGTGCGCTACCCTTTGTTTGGCTATCTAGCCTAGGGTTTTCTTCTAGAGTGATTCTCTGTCAAGGTTAAGGTGCTCGGAGGGTGGCTTCGGCCTATGGTTGGGTGACAAGGGTATTGTCAATGGTAAAATGAGCACATCCACTTATATTCTAACAGTGACCACAGACTACGACCATGGGGTAACTCCCTTCACGATCCCGTACTTTGCAACTTTTGAGAGCTTCCTACCTCCTCTTTCCCGATTCCCAAATCCCCGAACTCTTCGGGACCAGATCTACGGTCCACATTCCTCTCGTAATCCACCGTTATCGTCAAATCACGAGTTCAGACTTCATGAGTCCTCTCTTATCCCGACTCTTCTTTCCCCCGATTACGAATCAGGTAAAAGTCGATCCCAACTCGACGTGTCCCCTTCCAATGGACGACCAAGATTTACTTCGGCTCTCGGCTCTTCGGGTAACCTATTGAATTTTCTCTGAAGGGTTTTTTCCATCGAAATGCGTGGATGTATGCCACGTAACCTTCCAGATCCAATGATTTGGATTGAAATCACCCTTCGCAACTTCATGAAGATCTATGTTTTCTCTCTGTAAACTTCTCGAAGTTCTTTCTCACGAACTTCTCGATATTATACCACCTGTCTCCTCCTCAATAATGGTTGATTTATCCATCCTTGGGACTTCTTCAAGTCCTCAAATCCTTTGCACACTTAGCGCAAATTCACCTTCGATACTTAAGTTGTTCTCGAACTCTTTCTACACTCCTTGTAGAGTTCTACGAAGACTCTTCTGCGACTTTGCTCGGCTTGAAAATATCCAAGGTTCCTAGTTCCTTTGCATCCCTCAATGGACTTCTTCTTTCCCTCATGGAAATCTCTCACACTTCCTCGTGATCTTTGTAAGATGAACTTATAGTCTCCTCGACGCACTCCTTGCGCTTGGATCAGTTCTTCAATGACTTCTCCCTTAGCCTTATGGAAAGGTTAAGGCATCTCTTTTCCTTTGTCGACGCACTTCTTGCAAAGCCTTCCTTCACCAGAATGTTCAACAATTATGGGATTCTCCAACACCTCCAACCATGTTTCTTCTATGCATACTCACACTAGCTCGATGCCCTCCTGGAAGATTATTTCAGAGTGTTCAGTAACTCTGAAGTTTGCTTCTCCCCACACAATCTTTCTTTCCAAGGTACTTAATCGCCTTGAAATTTTCCCTAATTCTGTAAATTAATCTGGTGTTCCCTCCTGCAAGATTCTCTTATGACTTCATTGAGTTCAGACATGTAGTCCTTACATCAACTTACAGAGTTTCCCTTCTCTGTTGTACACTCCTTGCACTTAGCCTAGAGAACCAGATTTAACTCAACACACTCTCAGATAGAAAATTGTATCTCTATCCCTGTAGATGATTTCTAACATTCATCTACAATTCAAAAACATGGAAATGACACCCATATCAGAGAATCCATTACAAAGAAATGTAAAACAGGAAAACCTATCATTTTCTATTAATGGTGGAATGTCCAATTACAAACATTGATTCCGGACTGTGACTGAGTAACGACCCTCATCAACATCCCTAACTTGGCTTACAATGATGTTTCGTCAAACTCCAACAACCTTCCACCTAACCTCTACTTGGAAAAAATATAGAGATTTATACAAGAGGGGCTCAACGAGCTTCCCTTGCAAGCTAAACTATTGGTGTCAAATCACCATTCAAAACGCCTATCGAAAGGGAAAATTACAATGATGGAAATCTGCTCCAAATGGGATGCAGATCCATTCTTCCGTCAACCACTTAATGGTGACCTTATCTCCATCTTGTGTGAAAGAACACTTTTTCTCTTCCAACTTGTCTTCATTAAATGCCTGGATCTCACATTGGATTCTCGAGGAAAAATGAGAGAGTGGTGCCTCTCCTTCCTTAAATGTGCACCATCCGTGAAATATGACTGACGCATGTTGAGGTGGAGTGATGCTCCCGCATCAGAATGCATTTCCATTATTTTTGTGTTTGGTTAACAATATCAAGGAGAAATCTCATCCAAAAATTAGACTATGTTCTAACACATGAAATGTTTTTCCATATTTTCTTTTAGAAAGGACCGAAATTAACTATGAAAATTACAATGAATTTTCCTTCCCTCGTTTCGGAAGCCACATTCCATTCCAATATTTCCTTTTTAGTGTATATAATGAGGTTGAATCTTAGCATGAAATATCCTTCTTTCACTCAACAGTCTCAAAAACCTTCAATGACTTATACCGAAGGATAATTATTTATCCAATAAAAAACTAGTTGAGCTTGACAAAATGTTCAATATTCTTGTATTGCGCCTAGAGTACAATGAGATCCACTAATAAATTATTTAAAATTTGGGAGAGCACTCCAATCTCTCTTTCATAGAGATATTTAGCAACAAATTAACAAGATACTTGTCTCCTAAGCTCCAAAATGTTATCCATTTTATATCTCTATCACTCTCTACTACTAATAGCTTAACTGGTCTTGTTGTAGTCTAGAGAATAAAGGGAAACATTCAAGAGAGACTACATTATGAAATATATCAAGAACACACATGCATAACCCAAGAACAAGAGATAATTTAGGGAAGGAATTACATTCCACCTTTGTATTTCATATTTAGGGTTATTTATACAATATATGAATGGTTGGAGTGGTTGCACCTCCTCCAACTAATTCGTTCTTTAGTTACATTTACCACTAGTTACATACATTTACGTATCTTTATCCACTTATTACATGTTATCATGCAATCTAATGTCTAATATATGTGATGAATATTAGGGCCTAAGAGGCCCCCTCAACAAGTCCCATGCATTCTCATCTTGGAAAACATAAAAAAATCTATGTTTTCTACTTCATTTATAATTTTCTCATATCCATCCATTTTGAATTTGGAAATATGCTAGATCACTAAGACAATACATTAATTCATTTGCAATATGATTTAGGAAAACATATTATTGGATGTAGTAACTTTAGTGTCTTGGATCTCAACCAGAATTAATGTAAGAAAATATTTTCCTTCTAATTTTGTTTCTCCTCCACATTATCCTCAATATTATCCATATTATTGTAATTTTATTTTTCCTCCATATTATCCATCACAAACTTCTTGTTTCCTTCCAAGAATGTCTCTCTTAAAAAGCGTATGCATTTTCCTTCACCCAATTTCAATTTATTTTCTTATGTTTTAAGATCATAATATATTATTTCTATCATCACCATAAAGCTCTTCATATGAAGAAAGTGATGAAAAAAATAGACATCCTTTATACAATTTCTTAGGTAATAGTCTTGGACATGAGCTTGGGAAGAGAGGAGTAAATAACAAGGAGATCACAACAATAGTAAAATTTTGGTAAGATAGATATCTATAAATTAGCTTGAAACAATTTATATTTTTTTTTCTATGATGCTCACTTGTGGTGACTATTGAGTTATTTTTTCCCTCTAATTATAAAATAGATATATTATATTCTCTTAGAAACATAGACTGCCCTTTTCACTTGCTCAACGCATCTTTCCATTATCGCATATACTTTGTTCTATGTGATATTTCTTAGTTTTTTGTTAGATCATACCACTTGAACAAAATAGATTACCCTCTTCACTGGTTAAACTTGTCTCTCCATTATTGCATATAATTTGTTCCATGTGATTTTTTTTTAGCTTTTCCAGCCCACTTGCAAAAGGTAGCATAAATGTCAACAATGACACATAGCATGCATAGCATTGTTTTATAGTTTTAACTAAAACAATTATGCTATAACATTTTTATATCGGAAACAATGAGAACCCCTAAAATGGCTACACCGATATTTAGGTTTAAAAGTCATTTTGTGAGTTTATTATTTTATTTTGTCTAGACAACCAAGTCAAGAAGGTCAACCATACGATTAGCACAATCCTCTACGTTATTCCATGGGACTCATTCATTGAATAGAAGTAGTTCCAACCTTTATCCAATAAGTCTACATGGATGCATGTAGACATAATACCTATAAATATGATTGCTTCATGTTTTGGTCTTAGTTGTTGCAATTTTTTTCAAAAACACTGAGAAACTCATTGACATACCCATGATATACATATTTTGTGATCATGTTATTCATGAAACCAATTAGTGTTTATATATTCTATCAAAGATGAAATGTGCAACGATCATGCTTCCAAATTTAGAGTACATAGAATCAAGGGTAATTCTTAAAAATACATGATTGGAAACAAACCCCATTGTTATAACATAGATTGCATTTGCATTCTTTTTATTCTATATATTGATTTTTATTCTATATGTTGATTGGAAAAATTATATTGCTGAAATTTTGGTTTTCATCAAAATGTTAAAACTCTAGTTTTCACAAGATCTGTTCATTATCCCTTGACCTAGTTTCCAATGATTATGTTTTTGTAAAGAATATATTTGTCAATTGATTCTCAATGCCCTCTATTTTTATTAGATATCTTAGCTTTTGGAAATTTCATTTCTCATCGACAAGGTATGTAAACTTAGTAGATGCCATGTATGATATATGGCCCTTTGTTCGACATGCCAACTTGCATTTTTTTTAAAATTTCATTGTAAATCAATATATATGTACATCATGAATGCTACATCGAAGAATATATACACACACTAAGTTTTTTTTTTTTTTAATTGAAAAATTGTGAATGTTTCCTAGGTTCCTTGGGTAGGAATATTTTCAAATACATAATGATTACTTTCAAGTTCATGTCAGAGTTTATATTGTTTATATTGGTTGGTAAAAAATATGGTCTATTCACAAATACGAAACATATAAGAATGATAATCAAATTTGTGAATAATATATAACTGGAGTTCTTCAAAACACACTAATGATGGATGGATATATAGATGTTATTAGTGGTTACAAAAGAAATTTGTGTATGAGATATTATTGACAAATACAAAAGAATGTTGGACATACTACCAACTTCACATTATGTTTGAAATAATACCAAGCATATTTAAAAAATATGTGGGGCTTCCTTCTAGGGTGAATTCATGAAGATGTGTCCTACATTTTAGTGAAAAGTGGCGATGAAAATTTGACATTTAACGTATTTTTTTAAATCAAAGCCTTGAAAACCCATATATGCTTTGTGATTTTTAATGTGTAGAAAAAAGGGATTTGTAGAGAATTGTGTTGTCTTTGTGACAATATGTTTTTTCAAAAATTATTAATTTCATTTCATGTTTCAAGTTTTCATTTAATCAAATGTTTTTCCTTACTAATTTTTGGAAAATTTAACAAGTGAATTTTTTCCCCAACACATAATTCAATGTTTAATGTATAATTTTCAAATGTGTGTGTGTGGGCAAGAGATAGAGAGAGAGAGAGAGAGAACTCTTTTGAATAGTAATCATTCATGGAGAATCCACATATTTTTAATAATTTTTTGGCTATGTATTTTCAAAATATGTATTTTTCTCAAGGGGCCTTCACGACTAAAAAAAGAAAAAAGGGAAAAATAAATTATGTATAAGTTTTAGAAAATAATAATTAGTATGAAATAGAAAATGAGAAAATTATATGTCAATGCAGAGATGATTTAATTATGAATCTACATGTACCAAGCCACCACCTTGCATGGAATAGGTGAAGGGATTTCACCTCTTAGAAGTTGCAGTTCCATGAAAAGCTGCAAAAATGGGGAATGATTCTTCAATTTTAAGAATTCGATCAAGGTTTAGACCTCAATCAAGTGTTTGAAAATGACTCAATTGAGGACTTCAAAAGCCTTAGATCAAGATATTTCAAATCCCCCGATTGAGGTATGTTTGACATAAATAATTGATATTGGTTTAAAACTCTCGATCGAGGTTTTGATCTTTCGATCAAGATTTGAAACTTCAATCAAGGGATTAAAACTTTGGTCAAGATAAAAACTCAATCAAGGTTTTGCATAGTCCATTTTTTTTCCAAAATTTCCAAAAGGTGATACTAAGCTTCATGTATTCACCCTATAACAAAAAACTAAATTTGATATGGCCTCTCAATTGTAACTAGTAATTTATGTCATAGTGTAGGTCATAGAACTGTGTGTAGATCTATGTTGAACATTGCCAAATTGCATTGAATGAAGTGAAAAGAATATTTTGGCACTTCTCTCATAAAATTCTTTAGACATGTTAGGTTAAGTATGTGTTGCTTGAATGGGCAGTTGCTTAATCTCTTTCTTCTCAAGTAAATTGAATATTTCTAATAACATATGATAATTAAGTGACTAGATCATATTTACTTTACATTTACGGTTTTAAGTTCTTATTAAACCCAACTTAGTTAAGTAATGGTAACATGTCCACCTTAATCTTAATTTGAAAAGAAATTATCTACATCTTTATTAAAAAAATACCAATTTTGGTTGCTCCTTTAAGTGAAGGTGCTTCATTTGTGAAGAACTACACACTCAATATTTTATGAATGCATACCAATTCTTTAAACGCCATGAACCAAACATAACTTCATAAAGATAATGATGAAGTTAATTTAAAGATATACTGGTGGAACCTTGTATTGGAGTTTCAAAACTAACACATGCAATCAAAACAATAGGTTTTATGGCTTCAATTTACATTTGAGACATTATTTTCAAGGCCTTCACATCATGGCAAACGATTTTCATATTGTGCAATCATTACACTCCAAGAAATAAAATTTCATTTTATTCAACAAGGTTTAGACATCTACAAGCTAACCAATTCGGGCACATCCGAACAAAATGGCTGTCCATTAAATGACATTTTGACTATCCATTTTGCAAAACTCTTTGTTTGCATGATTCATTTTTGGCATTGAAAGCATGCTGCAATAATTGGATTCAATGATATCTAGGGCATTTCACTCACATGAAGTTAATGTCCGAGCAACCTGAACTCTTTATTTGGGCTGCTTGTACGAATATAAATATGACATGATAATTTGTTGGCAAAAATCACATTTCTAAGAATGGTAAGAAAATATTTTAGAATGCGAACATCATAGAACTAAGGACTACGAAGTGGGTAAAACTTTGAATTTGCATTTAAATTTAAAAAACCATAGCATATAACTTTGACATTATAATTAAATTAAATGACTAGATCATAGAGGCATTTATAATAGAATGGGAAGAAATAAATGATCCAAACAAGTCGTTGAGTATGAAAACCATGAAAATTCCAACTAATGTAAACAAATTATTAAAGTGATGTAAACAAATTATTGAGATAGAAAACCATGAAAACAACAAACAAGTTGAAGAAACACATAAATGAGAAATTTCCTAAAATTTTTTAAAGGGAATTTAAAATATATATATATAAAATGAAAAAAAATGGTGAACATAAATATGGATCTTGAAAAACAAATTATTGAGATAGGAAAACCATGAAAACAACAAACAAGTTGAAGTAACACATAAATAAGAAATTTCCTAATTTCTTTTTAAATATAATTTAACAAATATATATATATAATGAAAAAAAATGAAGATAAATATGGATCTTGAATCTATTTCCTATTGAAATTTAATAATGGATATTTTTCATATATATGTGCACTTTGTCTCTTATACCCAAATGGGAAAATTTCATCAAATATAAAAGAAAAAATTTCATCTTTGCATAAGAAAACATTTCATCTTTGCATGAGAAAAAGAGATGAATTTGGAATTATAACATTGTAACAAGAAGCATGGAAACATCTTTGGATACTGAAAGATAAGAAGAACAATTAAAAAAAACAATGAAATTGTTATCTATGGCGGATTTAAGCAAAGGAATGTTTTTTGTAATGTCAAAAGTTTATAGGAAGTACAATTACCATGTCAATTGGGTCTAGCACGGGTAGTTGAGAGGAGACGATTTTATCGTCCCCACTCGAGTTCAAATCCCACTTGTGAAATGTTCAGTCATTATGCGATGATTGTTGATTGGGGCTCTTCATGAGACGATTGTTGATTCATATTTGTGACTAGAAATGTATTGATAATCTCATTTTTTCCTATGAGATAGAAGGTTTATGTAACGACCCCTTCGTTACGAAAGCCAAGCCACGTACAACAGGTCATTTTTTTTCCTTTAAAGCTGTGTTAGGAAAATTTAAAACATCATAATAAATAGTCAACATCGTCAACACATCAATCACATATATGAACGAAACAAAAATAATGCATTAATAATCCAACACAACACATTGCCGATACATCGTCACCATGAACCATGACATGGAAATCAATGTATTAACATATTAATTAATCGCATCAACATTATTTCATTCTACCATTAATAAAGACACATAACAATACAAATCTTAACATTCAACACATCTCATAAGGACCATCATCAGATTTCTCTAAGGAAACATAAGATAGCATAACAAATCATAAAGACCATAAAGATAACCACAAGAAACACATAATATACTACCCTCCCAACCTACCCTGCAAGGTTAGGACCTCCAGGACACATAAGAAACACTCAAGCCCAGGTTCCAATTGATTTTAACCATTTAAGGTCTCAAGACTGGCGACTGCTCTGAGGAACAAGGAGGTGTCTACATCCCCCTAATCAAACACATATCATAACTCTAGACTAGAATATCAGTCATACATCAACATAATTCATCAAGTGCAGGGACTGATCTAGTCTACTCAATCCTTCCTTCAGGTAATGGTTAAGTGAAATTCATATAAGGTAGTTTTACATAAGAATTAAGAATCATAAGTGTAATTACAATCAACGATTCTATGCTAAATTCATATCTAAGGAATCCATAAGAAGATCAATCATCAACCATTATGTAAGGACATCAAGTTACCATACATTCCAACTAAGCACTATAAGGAGATCAACCATTCTTAACAATACAATAATTTAACATGCTACCTTTCATCATGTACCCATTTTATAAAACTCATAAAATCAGCATAACACAATAAATGAAAAGTCGACAGCTCACATATCCATTAAAGGAATTCAAGGAAGACCATAACTTATTCTTCCATAAAAGAGTGCATTACTATTATCAAAATTCCATTAAAGGAGTTAAGGAATAACCAAACTGACGTAATAATTAATAGATAAATAGATGTTACGCTATGTCTCCGAGTTAAGAATCCAAAGGAAGAGTTCTAGAATTTAGTCCAACCCCCCAAACCAGTGAAAACAATTTAGCTTTGAATCCAGGCCTCAGTCGAGACCTTAATCCTGTCCTCCATCGGGTCCTCAATCTGGACCCTGTTATGGAACACATTTCTGATAAAGAAAATTTCACAATAAAATAATACAAGAAGGAAGAATTAGGTATGAGTATGAGTTACGACCGAAATGGAAGAGGTTAAGGGTAAGGGAACATCATTCTAGGTGTTCAAGGATAACAACAAGACCTCAAGGAGTGCAATGAAGTCACTCTGACGAAACATACCATGATATTCCTGTAGAATTTAAAAATTGTTTTAAGAAGTTCCAGCAAGCAAAAAGGGGATTTTAGGCATGAAGAACCTCGGCTAGGAACCCACCATCTGATCACTTTCTCTGATCACTTGGGGATAACCCAAGTAACTTTTAGTTAAATCAACTAATGATGGAAGCAAAAAAAAAAGGCGATCACCCTAACGATGGAAATGATTTAAGAGAAAAATATATTTTCTTACTGCACTCTCAAACACGGGCATTGGGTAAATACAGACACACCCGTCACTAATAAATACAACAAATCTAGCCGAGTGATCTCTGGGCCGATCGCTCCACTGTCGATGCTAGAAAAACACAAACAATGAACCCCAAACATGCTGGGCAAAGGCATGGCTTCTACTGGGCAGTAAACATCATGAAAATCTCTATCAAACATGGAGAACTAGGGTGAAAGAACATGCTTTATTTCCCCATGAACTAGATATGAAATTCTTAGCAAGGACAAGGAGAGACTGGTGGAGACGCAGGATGGCTTTCCCAAGGGTTGGGAACGAAAATCCTTGGTTTAGAATCTTATTCATCACACTACTACTTGAGCTGGGTAATGAAGGTGTGGATGTAATCATGAAATCAAAGAATGGAATTGAGAACACCACAAACGAAATCAACTCAGAGTAGGAACCAAAGCGTAAATATAAAAATCTAGTGTGAACACAAAGTCTACAATTAGTTCAAGGAAAGGAGAGGAGCATATCAAGAGTTAAAAAAGAGATCCCACTTCTCTGGAAATTGACATTGTTCTTGTATATACAACCATGTAGAGGCAAATTGTGAGAAACACAGTGGGTAAGAAAGGGAAACGCCTGGGTAAAATAAATAAAAACACATGTCAAGGTTTAATGCCTCA
Source organism: Picea mariana (assembly GCA_032191745.1). Classification (NCBI taxonomy): domain Eukaryota; kingdom Viridiplantae; phylum Streptophyta; class Pinopsida; order Pinales; family Pinaceae; genus Picea; species Picea mariana. The sequence continues at coordinate 11,077 of JASDQU010215350.1, forward strand.
ATGCGAGGGGACTAATACACTTGGCTGGGAAAGGAATAAGTCATGCAGGGGAAAACAATTGCAAGAAGATAAAAATGGGAAGGGCGCAAAGAAGGAATCCCCTCAAGAGGTACAGGGAACATGCTTTTGTTTTTTGGCTAAGGGTGAATAGTTGAATCAAGAAAATATCAAGCCTCTTCTTACACAGGGAAAACACAAATCATTGGTTGTGTAAGCACGTTTTTTAAAAATATGAAAAATTCAAGCCTCCTTACACACAGGGAACCACAAAATAATGGTTGGGTAAGAACAATTTTTAAAATAAAATGCCAATATTCCTTACACATAGGAAAACACGAATTATCGACAGTGTATGGACAAATTAAAACAACCCAAACACAGAGATAAGAAAAAACCAAGATGCAGAGTAAAAATACCAAGGTGCAGAGACACCAATGGTTTTTTTTTTAAATTTGTCAGGTGCAACAAACATAAGGGAAAACTGTGGGATACCTTCGCTGAGCAGAAAGGTAAAATTATTGTCAAGAAGGGGAAATGCAGAGTCTGAGGTGGAAAAGGGCCAACAAGCTCAGAGATTTGAAAACCCAAAAAAATAGAGTTTCGGATTTGAATGCAATCTATAGATGAGAAAAGGTACAGGAAAAAAAATACAAAGGGGAAATAAACCCTTAAAATCACACACAGATCTAGAAAACTATTTCCACTTCCATCTACGTATAGAACCTCATACACAAATTAACTACTTTACAAATGCAAAATTTGAACCTATGTACCTTAACCAACGAATGGACTTGTTGATGAATTTCAGCTGCTGGTGATCCTCCTCACTCATGCTTGCTAATCGTTGAGACCTCACCGATACCTCCCAACCAATGGTAGGGTACTCTTCTTCCCCCCGAGCTCCCTGAGATGAAAAGGGGCCACACACACAAACCAAAGAATAAGATAGCTCTCAAATCGCCTTGCAAGGTTGAGCTACCACTCTCTAATCGAGCTGGGTATCCCAACTTCCACAAGAAAAATCAGTCAAGAAAAATCTAGTAGCATAACCTTACGCATACCAGTCGTGATCCATTCCTCATCTCCCCCATTACTTTTATAGATTTATCCTTAATGACACTTTCCAATTTCACTTTAAATTTTTTTTATTAAAAATTAATTAGGAAAAACTCTACCACGTACACTTGTCACCCAATCCATTAGTTGCACCATAAATTCATTTAATTAATTAAATTAATTGCCAATTTCCCTCGCCCACCTAAAAGAGTTCCTAAAAACGCTCCTTCTTGTCCCTTTATTCCCTCAATTTACTTTAATGACTTATGTCTTTTCTAAAGCTTAGCTGAGTTCTAATTAGGAAATTTCTCTAGACTAGATTCCTTTCTATGTTCTACATTCCTTTTGCATTTAATTTCCCCTTTTTGTCTAAGTTCTAATTTAGCAAGTTTTTCACATAAACAATAATTAAATTTTTTGATAAATTATTTCTCCCTTAAATCCTAAATTTGAGTTTTCTTCATCCCCCCTTTATTAATTTCTTAAATAATTTTTAGTCCTCATATCCTAAATTAGAACTAGGATTTAAGTTCAACTAGGATTAAAACAAATTTTAGGGACAAAATTTATAATTAATATGCTTTTCTCATACAACATTTATTTTAAGGTTGACCATGAAAAATACAATATTTTTTTCAAGGCACCTAGGTTCATTGACTCACCAGTGTTAAAAATCATGACATTCCCTTCAGGACGAACTACGTGCTCCAAGGGTGCCACTCGCCTTTATTCATGTTACAATTATGCAACGTTCCCTTCAAGATGCATTACGTGCTCCAAGGGTGCCACTCGCCTTTTGACTTATTTTGGTAGACGTCTAACCCTTGGAGTCAATACTTTGTCAAGGGACCTTGTGGGAGAGTAAGGGCCTCTAAGGAATAAGGACCCTGCCTTATTGCACGCCCCTTAGAATATTCATGAGCGACTGTCTCAGTCTTCTCTCACAACATCGTGGATATTTCGAACTAGTTAATCATTAACCTATAGTTTAAGCCACTGAGGGAGTGCTAGTAGGTTGTGGCAGGCTTTCTACCACACCTCTCCCTCAATATCTATGGTTGTCATGCATGGCCCCTTTAATCATAATGTGAGTCTGATTAGAAAGAAATCGTCATCCTGCATCCATTAACGAAACATGTCAATGATCCATAAACAACATCATAATATACCCAATCATATGTCACATATGCAATAATAGAAATAGTCAAACCATATACAATCCACTCCCTGACTTGATCCAAAGTCCAAGGAGGTACATCGATGCCATCAGAATCCTCAATCTGTCAAGAGTCCTTCACACTCAGGAGAAACTAGTCAATAGCACATGTCTATACATAAATAACATAACATAACATCATAATCCACAATCTCATCATCAAAATCCATAAGCGAAAAAGACAATCATATAATGAACCAGATCACTTGCACGCAAGTTTCCTCAAAGGATAAGTCATATCAGGTGCGTGTAAGAGCGGGATGTTACATACACCCCCTCTTGTTTTAAACTTCATCCCAAAGTTTCATAGTATACAAGTGAAGAAATAAAGTGTCTAGAAATATCTAAATGTCTAGCCATCAAACAAAAATGAAAACTGCTGATGCATATCATATGCATCCTCCTAGGTAGCCGAGTGTGCACTATCATTGTCCCACTGGACCTTGACCTGATCAACTGTTCGACGCCATACATTTTGAATGCAATGGTCCATAATGTAGATTGGTTCTACCATGAGCGTACCCTCTTCTAATACCTGCAAGAAACTCATGTCAATGACATGTGTAGGATCACTAACATGATGTCTCAAAATAGATACATGAAAAACATCATGCATACGCCTCAAAGAATAAGGCAAGGCTAGTCGATAGGCCATGGGCCCCTTCGTTTCCACAACCTTGAAAGGTACTAGGAACCTAGGAGATATTTTAGCACCCTTTCCAAACTTTATCGAACTCTTGTGTGGTTTCACCCATAATAAGACTCGATTGCCAACTTCATAACTACGATCGACACAATGCACATCGACATAACTCTTTTATCGATCCCATGCTTCCTTGATCCTTTGTCTTATTGTTTGAATTTTCTTCTCCATTTCTGGGTTCACTTCTGGTCCTACCAAGACCCTATCATCAAGTCGATCCCAACTCAAAGGCATGTGACACAGTTGCTCATAAAGAAACTCATATGGCGCCATATTAATGGTTCTTTGATAACTATTGTTGTATGCAAACTATACCAGTGTCAAGAAATCTTCCCAACACTTCTGTTGGTCCATCACGTACATACACACCATATCCTCTAAGATTTGGTTCATTTGTTCTATCTTCCCATCTGTCTCCAGGTGATATGCAGTACTAAAGTTAAGTTGGGTTCTCAAGGCTTCTTAGAAACTTTTCCAAAATCGTCATGTAAACATTGATCCTTGATCAGATATGATCCTCTTATGCATGCCATGCAACCTCAGAATCTCGTTGATGAAAACTCTATCTATGTCAGGTGCCTGATACATCGTACGCACAATGATAAAATGAGCACTCTTCGTTTGAGTGTCAACTACCACGAAAATCGAGTCATTCCTACTTTCTGTTAGCGACAATTCAGGAATGAAGTCCATAGAAATGACCTCCCATTTTGCTTCCGGAATCGTGTGTGGCTATAGCAATCCCACCGGATGTCTATGTTCAACCTTCACTTGCTGACATTCTAGAAATCTTGCCACGTAGTTGACTATGTCCACCTTCATTTATTTCCAGAAGAATAAAGGTTTAAGGTCTACCCTCATCTTCGCAACTCTAGGATGAGCCATGTACACTACTATATGATTTTCGTTTAAGATCAAAATTATCAATTCATCGTTGGGAGGTATGTAAATCTAGTTATTATATCTCATTAATACATCATTGTCCATAGTAAATCCCTCTAACTTTTGTACCAACATGGTGTCTTGTCCGATAAATTCCTTAACCTCTTTATACCAGTCATCATCACGTTGTATAGTTAGAATATTTTCACTTAGATTCCTCTGAAGAGATATCACAAAAAATATGCATGGTCTTCGACTCAACACATCAACCACTCTGTTCAATGTTCCTTTTATGTAGTTAATATTGAAATCGTACTCGCTAAGCAGTTTCGACCAAATCCTTTATCATGCATTCAAGTCGCTTTGCATAAAAATGTGTTGTAAACCACAATGGTCCATTTTTAGTTCAAATTTTTGTCCAATGAGGTAGTGTCTCCAAAATCTCAAGGCATACACAATGGCTAATAATTCCAAACAATTTAAGATTCACAATGCCTTGTATACGAGAGAAATGAAAAAGGCATACACAGTGGCTAATAATTCCAAACAATTTTATCTCTCGTAGACACTGTAGTACCAAGCACAAATGTTCTTCATGTTCTTCCATCGTCCGAGAATAAATCAAAATATCGTCAATGAATACTTGAAAAAACTTATCCAATTATTCACAGAACACCCCATTCATCAAGCTCATGAATACCCTTAGGGCGTTTGTCAGTCTAAATGGTAAAACAGTAAAATCGTAATGTCCAAGCCTCATCTTAAATGCGGTCTTAGGAATGTCTTCCTCGATCCATAACTGGTAATATCCTGATCTCAAGTCAATCTTCGAAAACATTGTCGCACATTTCATATGATCAAATAGATCATCTTTTCTTGGCAATAGATATTGGTTCTTGATCATTTCCTTGTTCAATTGACGGTAGTCAATGCAGAGTCTCCATGACCCATCCTTATTTCGTATGAAAATAACAGGTGCACCCCATGGTGACACACTTGGATGTATAATTCCTAGGTACAACAACTACTTCAGTTGCATTTTCAACTCCTTTAACTCAGGGTTCAACATCCGATAAGATGTTCTTTCTATCAATTTAGTCTTAGGTTTTAGGTCGATGGTAAAATCCAATTCCATCTCAAGCGACAAACTTGGTAACTCCTTTGGGAATACGTCCGCAAATTCTCGTACTACCATAAGGTTTTCTAGTCCTTCCGCCATGCCATTTTCATTGAAGGAAAGGATTAAATATAGATTGCATCCCTTGCGCATGCTCTTTCGAAGCTATAGGGAAGAGATGAACCTTAGGGAAAATCCCTGGTTCCATCCTACAATCACACGTTTGTGTCCCTCATCATCAAACAAACTCAACCGTTTCGTCTTACAGTTGAGTATCGCCTCATGCGATTCCAACCAGTCCATATCGAACACAACGTCATAAGATCCTAATATCGTGATGTACAGGTTGGCCCTTGTAACAAAATCTCCTAGGTTAAGGATACAACCCGTAACCTTTCCTCCAACCTTCTGCTTGGCTCCAAAATCCATTTACGTGAAGCTAAACTCGTCTTGTTCGACTGCATTTACCTTAATTATTTTTAGCGCTAGACCAGAGATAAATATATCTATAGCACCTTGATCCAGGTGGATATCGGTGGCCACCCACCTTCTCCAACTGGATCAAAACAGTTTTCTAGCAATTTTGGCAATTTACTATTTTTAACAGTTTTTAACTTCCGGAACCATTTTGAGGGCCCAATTGAAGGTTTGTCAAGATCTAGGTTATCAGTAATACCCTATAGAATTATTTATGCCCCAAAATGAATCTCCTCAATGATATCTTTCCAATGGGCTATCACATGCCTAAAACGAAGATTGTATGCAAAAGTTACAACCCCGGGAAGTTAATGTACTAACCTACCCAAACGGGGCCCACATGACTATTGGCGCTTCTCCTAGGGTTATTTTTTTGGATGTCTAGGGTTTTTGGAATTCCTTTTTATTGTAAAAAATTCCTTCAGAGCCTCATTTTAATCATCTTCTTGTGAATGAGTGCAACCATCACATCTCTTCTCAGAGATAAGCCACCACCATTCCAGCAAGCTTGTTTCCGCTACATTTTACAGTTTCAGCTTATTTCCTTATTGAATAGAAAACTAGTTTTACTGTATCTCTGTTATTTTGTGTTAAGTACCTTTTAATAATCTGTATTCATTTCGTTCTGCTGATAAAATATGGATTAGTGGTATTAAAGCAGTCTGCTCCTTGTCATCTTAATGCATGTCCCCAATGAGGCCGGAGTACAAAGAGTTGGGTCTTGAGCTTGTTTCTCTTGAGGACAAAAGCTCTCGCATGCCCAAGCGACCTCTCATGGTAGGATAAAAGAAATATGATGGGATAGGAAATCCTTTCAAACTGTTGATTGAGGAATCCCTCACGCAACAAAGGAACAAGATGATGAATAGTTTTGCGCAAATCCTTCGACATCTACCAATAGGTGACACATCTTCTTCGAGTGGAGCCGTCACCCCCTTCAAGGTACAAATAAACTTCAATATTCCTATATTTGAAGGTTATATAGACACATATGCTATAGACAAGTGGTTGAATCTACTAGAAGGGTATTTTTTTGTCCATAACTTTTTGAATAGAGAAAATATTACTTTTGCGCTCCTCAAAGTCGTTCCCCATGTCAAAGATTGGTGGGAAACCTTCTGTGATCAAAAGGAAATAGAGGAACCCTCATTATTTATAGTCATGGCCACCTGGGAATCCTTCAGGGTTGCTATTAATGAACAATACTACCCTGTCGGAAGTTATGATGACTTGTATACCAAATGGACCACACTGCGGCAAGAATGATACCAAGCAGTGTCGGATTTCACAAATATCTTCCATACCTTGCACACCAAGATGGGTATCAAAGATTCAGAAAGACGTCTGGTTCTCACGTATCGCGGTGCTCTGTAAAGATACATATAGACCGAAATGGAATTTTTGGAAATCTCATCCTTAGGCACGACCTATCGATATGTTGTCAAAATCGAGCAGAAGCTCAAACAAAAGACGCAACAATTTGGGCCTGGGAACCCCTCAAAACAAAAGCCAGGAAAGGGTGGACCCAACCCATAGAAAAAAGGACAGATAAAATATGGACAGTATCAGGAAAACTAGTCCAAGTAGCAAGCAAAGAGGGACACTGGAAAGATAAAGAAAGATATCACGAAGTGGTGCAACTTCCATAAGAGCCCTTGGCATAACACTGTTGACTGTCGCTCAAAGAAGTCATTGGTGGCCAAAGTGAAATCCTATGAATCAGATGCGGTTTCTGACTCTGAGAGACAGAACTAGAAGGGGGAAGATAGATCATTAAAACAGAACCCAGT
>JASDQU010215358.1:0-17790 GCA_032191745.1 Picea mariana
CATATCAAAGAGAAGGGTCTTCGACTACTACATGGTAAAGGTATGGTTGAAGGTATGTCTAATTGCTCTCTAGATTTTGATTTCTGTGAACATTGTCTATATGGGAAGCAGAATCGGGTAAGATTCCCCTCTGGTGCAACGAGGGCAAAAGGAATTTTACAGCTAGTTCACAGTGATGTTTTTGGACCTGTGTCGGTCCCATCATTGGGAAAATCTATGTACTTTGTCTCATTTATAGATGACTTCTCGAGGAAAACTTGGATATATTTTCTCAGGAAGAAATCTGAAGTCTTTGACATGTTTAAAGAGTTTAAGGCTCTTGTTGAGAATCAAACAGAGAAACAAATTAAGGTGCCGAGGACAGATAACGGTGGAGAGTTCTGCGGGAATGAATTTGAAGAATTTTGTAAGAAGTGTGGTATAGAAAGGCAGAAGACTACTCCATATACACCTCAGCAGAATGGAGTTGCGAAAAGGATGAACGGGACACTGATGGAAAAAGCAAGGTGCATGCTCAGTGGTGCTGGGATAGGGCAAGAATTCTGCGCATAGGTAGTGGGTACTGCATGTTATCTAGTCAATAGATCACCCTCATCAGCGTTGGGTGACAAGAATCCACAAGAGGTATGGACTGGTAAGGAACCTTCTCTCACACATCTTAAGGTATTTGGCTGCGATGCATATGTTCATGTTCCAAAAAAAAATAGGAGTAAGCTGGATAAGAAGGCTGAAAAATGTATCGTTATTGGATATAAAGATGGTCTCAAAGGTTATAAGCTTTGGAACCTAGAAACTAAGAAGGTAGTGTATAGCCGAGATGTGGTATTTAGAGAAATGAAGGATGTTGTTAAACAGGAAGTCCTACCAAGTAAGGAAGAACCAGAGAAGATAGAGTTTGATTTAAAGGATGATAAAGCAGACTCTACAGAAGAACATGGATTAGAAGAAGAAGATCCTCATACTCCGGTATTGAGGAGATCGGATCGAGAAAGAAGGCTACCGGAAAGGTATAGTCCATCTTATTTTCGTTCAAATTTTTCTTTGTCTATTACTGATGATGACCCTAGAACTGTGAGGGAGGCAGTGGATTCAGAGGATGGAAATCTCTGGAAAAGGGCCATGGAAGAAGAAATGGCATCTTTGGATAAGAATGAGGCTTGGGATCTAGTAGAGTTGCCAACTGGAAGAAAGCCCATTGGCAACAAATGGGTATTTAAAAAGAAGTTGAATGCAGAAGGAAAAGTGGAGAAATGCAAAGCTCGATTAGTAGAAAAGGGTTATTCCCAGGTTGAGGGAATTGATTTTGGTGAGATTTTTTCTCCTGTTGCCAAGTTAACCTCTATAATATTTTTGTTATCTTTTGCTGCTGCATTTGATTTTGAAATAGAACAGATGGATGTGAAGACAGCATTCCTGCATGGGGATCTAGAAGAAGAAATCTTTATGAAGCAACCAGAAGGTTATGTTGTGAAGGGAAAGAAGGAGATGGTATGCAAGCTGAAAAAGTCCCTGTATGGTTTAAAACAATCACCAAGGATGTGGTATCAAAAATTTGATACTTGTATGCTGGGACTTGGCTTCACAAGAAGAAAAGAGGATCACTGTGTGTATTCTAAATTAATTGGTGATCATTTGATTTATTTGGTCTTGTATGTGGATGACATGTTGTTGATAGGAAACAAGAAGGAGATTATCCAGGATGTGAAAATTGTCCTCTAAATTTGACATGAAGGATCTTGGTGCTTCAAATTTCATTTTGGGCATGGAAATTAAAAGAGATCGAAAAAGGAGGAAACTCTGGTTAAATCAGAGAAAATATGTCGAGACAATATTGAAAAGGTTTAATATGCAGGAATGTAAATCGGTCAAGGTTCCTATTCTTGTTGGTGTAAAGTTATCTGCAGATCAGTGTCCTAAGACACATGAAGAAGAGGAGGACATGTCTCATGTTCCATATGCGAGTGCAGTTGGTAGTTTGATGTATGAAATGGTCTGTACTAGACTGGACATTGCACATGCAGTGGGAGTTTTGGGCAGGTATATGTCAAAACCAAGGAAGGAGCATTGGACAACAGTAAAAAGGGTTTTTAGGTATTTGCATGGCACTGCTAGCTATGGATTGTGCTACGAAGGAAGACCGGGATTGGACAGAGTGGTCGATATACATGTCTTTTTGGATGCAGACTGGGCTGGAGATTTGGATCGTAGGAGATCTACAAGAAGGTATGTGTTTAACCTGTTTGGAGGAGCAATAAGTTGGATGAGCAAAAGACAGGCTGTAGTGGCACTTTCAACTACAGAATCTGAATACATGGCATCCACTCATGCAAGTAAGGAATCAGTATGGTTACAAAGATTGTGTTCAGGTATTGGGTTGGTTAAGAAGATTGTGTTCAGGTATTGGGTTGGTTACTGAGTGTGACAGTCAGAGTGCAATTTTCTTGGCAAAGAACCCTGCTTATCATTCAAAGACAAAGCACATTGATGTTCAATATCACTTTGTGAGAGACATGATTGAAGAAAAGAAAGTATCACTGATGAAGGTGGACACTTTGAAGAATGTTGCAGATTCATTAACAAAATATGTGAGCACTTAGAAGTTCTCCTAGTGTAGAGGATCCATGGGCATTGCTGCCCTGGATTGTTGACTATGTAACCCTGTAACCCCCTGTGTGCAAAGAAAACAACAAGTGGGAGAATGTTGGGTATGTGTTATATTCTTCGCACCAGGATGACATATTTCCGGGACAACATATTTTCAGGACCACATGATATTTAGGTGGTTTTTTTGAACATGGTTTTTTGCCAATGGTTTTCTATTTCTGGTTAAGGAATTAGGGTTTTGGACTAATCCAGGTCATTGGGTTAGGGTTTTGGATGCCGCTGCCTCCTATATGTATATTGTATTGTAAACAATGTAACACAATGTATGAATATAATATATGTTGGTTTTCCCGGTTTGGGTTTCCAGGTGAAAAATCTCTGTGTAATATTTGTATTTGTCATTGTATCTTTTCTGTTCTTTTCTGAATATCAGTTTGCAGTAGATATTGTACAAGGTTAGAATTTACATGAGATTGTATTTCCAGAAAATTCTATTGAAGAACCAAAACTCTCTACACCTTTGGAGGATTATGTCCATCTTGAAGATTAAAATATGTTTGGAGTATACATTGAACGAGAGGAACAAAGAGGACCTGGAGGTGGAGAAGAGAATGAACGTGAAGAAAGAGAAGAAGGAACAAGTACATCAATTATTTAGAATGAATTTGGATTCCCAATCTTGGATCGAACGGTTTATGATCAAATGAAGAACATACCACCTTCAACATTGCCCGACTTTCATGGTATGATAATAGAAGACCCAGAAACCTTCCTTTTTGAATTTGATGTGTTATGTCGCAACTATGATTATTCTTCTGACACTAAAAAATTGAAGTTGTTTCCAGCGACACTTAAGGATGTTGCATTACGTTGTTTTATGGTCTTGGGAACAAATGCGATAAAAACATAGGATGAAATGAGGAGAAAATTCCTTGAAAAATGTAATGATTATTATACTAATTGAGGAATGAGAAAGAAAATGTTTAAGATGACACAGAAAGAAGAAGAGAGCCTTGAAAACTATTTAGAAATATTCAGTATACTGTTAAAAGGGAAGAAAAAAATCATCAAGATTTGGATACTTTGAAAGTAATTTTACTTAGGGGAATTAGAGATGAATGGATTGATCTATTGAATTTAATGGGTAAAAGAGATATTTATCACCTAAATTATCCATAAATTTGTGACTTATGCAAGCATTTCTCTCGAGGGAAGTCCAAATATGGTAAGGGACCTAGGGATTCTATCTCTAGAGTCAAAATATCAGCCACCGATGGGGTAAGTAGAGAAAACATTGGCAATTTATTGGAAAATTTGAAAACAGAGATGTATTCTTAGTACTCTTGGTTCTCAATTAGATACATTTAAAATTAAGCTAAATAAAGAGTAAGGGGATGAAACATTAACTATTTTTTGTCCAAAATGTAGAAAGAGACACCCTTTAAAAGAATATCCTTTAGATAACATTGATATTTTTGGTATATATGCAGATAATCATGCTACATAAAATTGCCCATCTCTACCAGGAATGAAAGCATCCTACCAAGAAACTGAAGGAGCTACATAAAAATTATATTTTGTTGCACAAGAGAGACCTTGGAAGCCTATGGATCTAGGTATATCTCAAGACCCCTCTTAGCAATTTAATCCTTATTTTCCTCAACAATACCCCCAACATAATTGGATCATTACAATGTCTTGGGAAGCGTGGGAACCACAACAATTCCAAAATCAACCTTAGAAATAAGTTTGGTGAGGATATTCCTATGGAACCACGCCTACCCAACCTTATCCCATGCAAAAAAAATACACCCAATACCCTACACAAAACCAGTATCCCCCACAAGTTCGACAACCATATTTAAATCAATCACAACAACCAAAAATTTTACAAACACCACAACTTCAATTGCCATCAACCCAACCTCCAAGACCAACCCAACTACCTGTACAACCCATTGCTAACCCCAATAATAAAGGAGCACAACCCGCTTAAAATGTTGAGCTACATAATTTTCTCACTTATATGATTACTTCTCTTGATGTAAATGATATTCATCTTAGATCAGGAAAAGTATATCAAAATGCACCTATTATTGTTGAAGAACCTATAGAGGAGGAAAATCCTAGCCGAATAGACAACAATACTAGTACTAATCCAATAAATTAAACTTTTTCATCTAGTATAAATCAAACTCAACAAGCTAGTTCTCCACCTTTCCCAAAAAGGTTGGCATTAGAAAAGAAAAACACTAAAACATGATATGATTTATTAGATGAGTTAAATAATGTTTGCATCAAAATTCCATTATTGAAAGCAATTAAAGACATTCCAATTTATGATAAGACAATAAGGGAATTATGTATCAAGAAAATAGGAAGGAAAACAAAGACCCACAAACAATGCAAGTAATTGGTAAATTAGTAAATCTTATGTAAGTTAAAATCTATATGCAAAAATATGAAAATCTTGACAATCCCATTGTAAAATGCCACATTAATAATGTTGCAATCACAAACACATTAACAGATTTAGGACCAGCAATCAATGTAATGACAAAATATACCATGGATAAATTACAATTGTCTAACCTCCATAATACACCTACAATTTTGGAATTAGTAGATAGATCGACAATAAAACCACAAGGTGTATTAGAGGATATAATAGTCTCCTTGGATTCTTGGGAGTACCCTATAGATTTCATGGTTTTACAGTCGAAATCTAATTTGGGGGGGGTACCCATTAATCTTAGGAAGGCATTGGTTAGCTACAGCTAATGCATTCATCAATTGTCGATCAGGGGATATGACAATTGCACACAGAGATTCAATAAATAAATTTAATCTATATCCACATGCTAAAGCTTTAACTGAATCTGAATTAACACAATTCTTTCAAGAAACAAATGATAATTAGGAAATAGTGCAACCTATTTTAACTATTGATCAAATCACGAATATCAAGAATGATATTAAGGAAAATCAAATCATAAATTTCATTAATAATTATGATTTTACTCAATATCATGGGGGGCAAGCTCTTGATCATAAATATATCTTGCATAAGGATTTTCAAGAAATTTGTACTATGGATACTTTATCAACAATATCATAATCAATGTCTTCTGGTGCATCCACATTAGGGTCAGGTAATGAAGCTATTCAAATACTTCAAGGAAAAACCTTAAATATAAATTCTAGACTTGAAGAAATTAAAAAAGAGCAATTAATCAAGACATTACAAAAACATTCTGGAGCATTTACATTGAAATACATTGACATGCATGGAATTCACCCTAATACATGTATTCATCATATCTACATGGAGGATAATTACAAGCCTGTTAAGAAGACCCAATGATGAATGAATCCACTCTTGAAAAAAATTGTGAAAGATGAGCTACAGAAATTACTCAATGTCAATTTTATAGATCCAATTTTTGACAACTAATGGGTATCTCCATTAGTTATTGTTCCTAAGAAAAAAGGAAAATGGCATGTTTGTGTAGACTGTAGGGAATTGAATAAAGAAACTTTGAAAGATCACTTTCATGTACCTTTTATAGATAAGGCATTAGATACATTAAAAGGTAAAAAATACTCTTCCTTTTTGGATGGATTTAGTGGTTATAACCAAATACAAACAACTCCAAAAGATAAGGATAAAACAGCATTCACATGTCGTTGGGGAACATACGCCTACAAAGTACTTCCTTTTGGTTTGTGTAATGCACCTAAAATATTTCAACAAGATGTCCTAGGTATATTTTTTGACCTTCTCCATGATTGTGTAGAAGTACATATGGATGATTTCACTGTTTAGAGAAATACTTTCAAAGAAGAATTAGAAAATTTAGAAAAAAAATTAATTAGGTGTCAAGAAACTAATTTGGCATTAATTCAGGAGAAATGTTACATGTTATTAACTGAAGGAATTGTTTTGGGCCATTATGTGTCTTATGCATGTATAAAAGTGGATCCAACAAAGAAAGAAGTCATTTCCAATCTTCTAGTACCCAAAACTCAAAAATATGTCAAAAGTTTCCTAGGTCGTGCTGGTTACTATAGACGATTTATTGAAAATTTCACAAAGATTGCATCTCCATTATTCAAACTTCTTATTAAAGATAAAGAATTTTTGTAGAAAATTCCATGTCAAACTACTTTTGAAACTCTGAAAGAGAAATGTTTTGTAGCTCTTGTTTTAAGAAGGCCAACTTGGTCCCTTCCATTCCATATATCTATAGAAGCCATTGACATAGCTTTAGGAGTAGTGTTAGGTCAGAAAGAAAATCAATTATCTTATTTTGTGAGTAAAAAAATTGACACCCCTTGGATTGAATTATATACAGTTATTGAAAAAGAGTTCCTTGCAGTAGTTCATGGCATCAATAAATTTAGGCACTACATTATAGGATATGAAGTCTTCATCCACATTGACCACTCATCCATTAGAAACTTAATGAATAAACCAATTACTAATGGAAGAGTTACTAGGTGGCTTCTTTTACTACAAGAATTTAATATCACTRTACTAGATAGGCCTGGTAAGGAAAATGTTGTAGCAAATTTCCTTTATAGGATTCATAATGAAGGTGAATTAATTATTGCCAATGATAATTTCCCCGATGAGMATCTTTTTGCAATATCTACTAAATCTCCTTGGTTTGCAGATATTCCCAACTATTTAGCTTCAGGGAAGTTACCTCAACATATTTCCACAAAACAAAGGCAGAAGATTATMAAACTTAGTGCCACTTATTCATGGATTGGTGGAGAACTCTTTCGTATTGGACCCTATCTTATCATTCAAATGTGTATACGAGAGGATGAATTATTTGAAATATTGAAGGCATGCCATGATTAACCATGTGGAGACCATTTTTATGACAAACAAACTGCATATAAATTCCTTTGTCTAGGGTATTATTGGCCCACTCTTTTTAGATATGCCAAGAAATATGTTAGAAGCTATGACAATTTCCAGCGGATAGGTAGACCAGTGGAAGCAAGGGAAATTCCTCTACAACATTAGGTACTCATAGAAACATTTGAAAAACGGGATTTGTATTTTGTAGGGCTTATTTTTTCAATGTTTAGAAAGAAAAGGTATATTTTAGTATGTATTGATTATGTCAATAAATGGGTAGAAGCTAAATCTCTTTTGCATGCTAATGAGGAATCTGTTGTGGATTTTTTTTTTATTTCAGGACATATTTACTCATTTTTTTGTCCCAGGATAAATTATAACAGATCAAGGTGCTCAATTTACATCAAAACTTGTTCAGAGTATCATAGAGAAATACAAGATCAAGCATCAAAAGTCATCCCCTTACCATCCAAAATCCAATGGGAAGGTGGAGTCCATAAACAAAGTAATTGAAGCTATCTTGACCAAAACTACTCAATTACATCACCGAGATTGGGAAGATAGGATTTTTGAGGCACTTTGGGCTTATCGAACCACATGGAGGAACACTACTGGACATACACCGTATGAGATTGATTGTGGAAAGAAATTTTTGTTGCCTATTGAATTCCAAATCAATACTTTTAGAATAACATCCAAGATTGAGATGGATCTTTTAGAAGCACAATAGCAGAGGTTGGCCCAACTCAATGAATTTTACGAAATCCAATAAGATGCAGTTTAACATACTACCATCATTCAACAACAAATATCGAGATGGAATGACAAATTCATAAAAAAGAAAAGATTTAAACCACATGACTGGGCTCTCTTATTTTACTCTAGATTTAAAAATTTTAAATGGAAACTCAGTACTTGTTGGTTAGGACCCTATTGTAACACATCCACGACGGGGCATAAATCTGCATCCATGGTTTCTAATTTGGAAATTCAGGGAACTAGCCCAATATCCTGGTTAAGGATCTTTGATTCTGGAGCCAAATGACTCTCTAAGACCTTGATGGTCTCATTCTGTAATTAAACGCAGACCCTTTCAACTTTTGGGTCCAGGTCTAATGGTACCCGTGACCTTCCCCTTTTATGCTTGTGAAATATTTGATTATGGGCGCTAGCTCCTTTTTAGATAAGCCCCTTCCCTGATATGACCTTGGGAGATGGCCTTACGTAACCACGTGATTGCGAGCATGGCCAAGGGTGGTTTGAAACCAAACTACCTTTCACCTCGCAATTCTCCTTGAGCCTATACGTGTCCTTTCTCAAAAATTGTGGTCTAGATTGCGGTCCTCCCTCAAATTTTTAAAGTTCGTGCACCTTCAATCCCCACAATGTGATGGGACCATTGATCTTATGAAATTAACAGTGCTTCTGAACTGATGGCTCAAATATATCCCTTTCAAATCAACAGACACGATTTGTTTCGCGATTCGGGTTTGGAAGTTCTCAACTCTCAAACCTCACCTTCTCCCACAATGACAGATCTCCTTCCTCATATCCTCTTAAACCGATGGCTCCAATCATTTTGAGATTCCAAGCTTTGGAAATCTCAAATCTCAACTATCATTTTCCCCCAATGGATTTTATCTGAAGCTAACGGTCCACTGACACGTGTCTTCCGCAAATCGATGGCTACAATCCCTTTGGGTCTTCGGACTTTGGGTTTCTTAATTCTTAATTGAAATCCATATGCATTTATCTGAAACTCACGATCCGTCACCACGTGTTCCTCTGGATATAACGTTCTAGATTTACTTTGGACTTCAGGATTCGGGGTTTTCAACTCTCAACTTTTTCCTACTCGTAAATATTCCGAAGTATGACCTTCGGATCTGTTGCCACCTGTCTCCCTTTGATATAAGGCCATGATATTCTCCATGAGGTCGGCCTTCGAGAGTTTTCGTTCTCAATCCTCGCTTTTCTCCACATGGAAATCTTCCGAAGTGGAAGAGAAGATCTACTGACACTTGTCCCTTTCAATCAATGGTTGTGATTGATTTCTCCCTTTAGGCTTTGGGAATCTCAATTCTTAAACCTTCGTTTCTTCCTGAGCGACTTCTCTGAAATAACTGATCATCTGCCACACATCCTCCTCAATCAACAGATCTGCTTTCGCTTTAGGATTTTGGCCCTTCAACCAGATCAACTGCCCCTTGATTCCCTTCTCGATCAATGGTCGAGATTCTCCTCCATAAATTAGGAATTTCCCCCCTCCGCTTTCCTCTGAAGTTCTGGATCTGGTGCCACGTGTCCATCTTCAAATCAACGTCTCTTGTCCGCCTCGGGACTTCGACTTTCGGAGGTCTCAAATATCAATTTTCCTCATGCACTGTTTCTCCTGGAACATTTTAACTAGAGTCCATGATCTGATGACATGTGTCCTCCCGCATATCAATGGCTCTAGGTTGTTTCGGTTGTTCGGGCTTTGGCGATTTCAAACTCTTCTTCTTCGCATTCTCCCAAAGTGCTTTCACCCAGAGTTAACGATCTGTCGCCACGTGCCCTTCTTGGCGATGAATGGTCCCAACTCACTTCAAGACTTCGGCGTTCAGGTGATCCGAGTGCTCCATCAATACATCCTCTCAGAGTACATTATTTAAGAATCATAGATTGTGTGCCACACATCCTTCCCAATCAACGATCTTGGTTTACTTCAGGATTTTGGTGTTCAATAGTTTCTAACTTTTCATGCTCACTTTCTCCCCAAAGGATTTTACCCGGAGTTAATGATATATCGACGCATGTCTCCCACAAATCGACGCCTTCAGATCACTTTGGGCTTCGCTCTTTGGGAGTCTCAAGTACTCACCAACACAAACCTCCAGAGTGCAATCCTCCCGTAGTGTCAGATCTTCAAAAACGCGTCTCCTACTATGAATGGTCAGGCTGAACTCCAACACTTTGGGCTTCGGTAGTTCCAAGCTTCTACACCCTCGTTTCTTCCAAGGTGCATTCACCTAGAGACTCTGATCTATTGACACGTACTTCTCCGTGTGATCAACAACCAAGACCTACTTTGGGTCTTTACCCAGAGTCCGCAGAATTACACTACCTCTCGCTCTTGGTGATGGATGGTCCCAAATCGCTTCGGGACTTTGGGACTTTAGCAAGTCATTCCTCCTAGGCATGCAAAGGTTAAAACTCTTACACTTTATCTTATATCGGATGACTATCATCCCTTTTACGCTCAGATACGATGGTTCACTGTGATTGCGAGGGCCCAACGTGCGTGCTCTTTATCAGAGAGATTAACCTCCGCAATCTGGAAATCACTCACCCAACTCGGTCTAACCGAAGTCGTTTATCTTCCAGCCTGACTAGATCAATGGCGTTGGTAAATAGCGGGCCGTGAACTAGCGCGTCCGCTAATTTTACCTTCTCTCTTTGCAATGATTCCCCACCCTCGATCTTCGTTCATAGATCATCGATTCACAATGATTGCGGGGTCCAACCTTTGCAATCTAGGAAGTGTTCGCTTGACTCTAGTCTAATCCTAGTCGTTGATCTTCCATTCCCAACAAGATCAACGACGTGGGTTGATTGCAGGCCATGAACTAGCATGTCCGCTAATTTCATCTTCGTGCTCCACAATGATTCCCAACTAAAGGAACCTTCTCTTTCAATATTTCAACCTTGTTACTCTTCCTGAACTTTGTTAGCTTTGAAAGGCTTAAGATCTTGGCACTCTTCCTCCTAAACTTAACACTTGGAAGGGTTCTTCCATGCACCCCTTATGCTCATCTCTCAACTCTAGAACTTAAGTGGTTCTCGGTCTCTGTCTGCCTCGTAGAGAGCCTGTGCATACATGCACTATCTCTCCTGAGCTTTAATAGACTCCATCCTCCAAGGGACTCGGAGTGACTAGGAGTGTCGACATCCCTACGTGAAACTGTGCCCAAGGTCGACAAACTCACAATTCATGGATCTAACTTAAGACACCACATGGCGGAAGCATTTACAAATAAAAAACATGTACAATCCATATAATTTCTTACTTTCCTAATTACACAATCAAGCAAACACCAAAAAGGGATACAGTATAGATCATTAAGAAAACATATCCATCCCTAGATCATTCACAGTATATTTACACAATTACAGCTCAATTTCATAGGGTATGATAATACTTATCTAATACAAATTGCATCCAACTAATTGACTGTGGGTGTGCACATTTCCACCCAACCATAGGATTAGAGGCATTCATTCTTAGCACTCTGTCCACCCCCGTGCCAAGCCATGATATCACTAGGGAATTTACGCCATCTCTCAGAGAAACTCTCTCTGTCACAATGACCCTGTGAGGTTTATCAGATGCTTCCTCGGCATCAAGCTCACATTCGGGTCCTTCGGGCCGTGTTCTCAGCACTTCCTTTGGGTTTTCACATCTCCCTTATGAGCTTGTGCTCTCGTCCCATGTCTCCTCTCTTGTTGTGTCTTTGTATGTTTCTTACCTTCCCTCCTCTGGAAGGTTTTTTGACCTGTCTCGTTCCTTTTGTCAGAAGGAATCTCAGGTCTACAGATCTCTGTGGTACTTCGAGCTGAAATCCTACAGCTAGACCATGTTTCCATTCATGGGGGTGGTTTATGATTCAACCACTAGTCCTTTCTTCATTAACTAATTTATTTCCTCTAGAGATATCATGTCTCGTACTTCAAGGATTCACCCCCCAACAATCAGTTATGGGCAGTTTAACAATAATACATTTACATTGTCCACATTCCTTAGTATGGTAATCCTATTTTATGATAAATTACAAGCTGGGGGAAATAGGGGTGTTACAATTCCCTCCCCATTAAAGTAACATTGTCCTTGGTGTTCTTTCTCAAAAACACATGTCATGCCTTTCTCATTCAGTTGTTTCAGAAATCTTGATCCTTCTTCCTCGGTCAGGTCCTTTTTCAGACCTTTAATCTTGGTCACCTACTTTCAATAATTCTTGNAGCTGGGGGAAATAGGGGTGTTACAATTCCCTCCCCATTAAAGGAACATTGTCCTTGGTGTTCTTTCTCAAAAACACATGTCATGCCTTTCTCATTCAGTTGTTTCAGAAATCTTGATCCTTCTTCCTCGTTCAGGTCCTTTTTCAGACCTTTAATCTTGGTCACCTACTTTCAATAATTCTTGGACAATAAGAACGTTAATCATAGTATTATGCGAAAACATTGCATAAAACTTTATAGGAAAATTTCATAATCTTAGCACAATAATTATCTGCACAGTTTGTGTATTTATATCCACATGGTTGTTTTGTTATCCAGGCTCATTATTTTTCCTTGACATACCCATTGGGTGCATTATCCCAATCAATAGTTTACAAGAACTATCAAGGTTTCATCATCCTTGCGATCACTCACCCTCCAGGCCCAGGCTCAGACATCCCCTTCTCTACTATACAGTCCCTCGGGTGATCCATCTTTCCTTGCCAAGGTTTTCTCACACATCATGAACTACCCATCATGTGCATGATCCCAATCAATAGTTTACAAGAACTATTAATGTCTCCTCTTCCTTGTGGTCACTCACCCTCCAGGCCCGAGCTCAGGCATCCCCTTCTCTGCTATACAGTTCCTCGGGTGATCCATCTTGCCTTGCCAAGGTTTTCTCACACAGAAATAATTCCAGAGACTCTATTGAGTCTTACAGTCGAGGCATCCCTCAAACTTTCTCTGTCGAGGCATCCCTTCGGCTTTTGTTACCTCAACACAACATATTCTAGGCGATCATGGCTTACCACAGGGTTCTCATGGCTCAACAATAGCCATTTTTCATGCTTTTACAACTTGATAGCCTTCTGGCTCAACTAAAGTTAGGAACGAAGGTTACTCTCCTTCTCCTGGAACAGAAATAGTTAGGGACGAAGGTTACTCTCCTTCTCCTGACTCAATCATAGATAGGGACGAAGGTTACTCTCCTTCTCCTGACTCAATCATAAATAGGGACGAAGGTTACTCTCCTTCTCCCAAGTCAGTCTCTATTTCATGCGATCAGATTATACTCTTTCTCACAGTTCTCCCTCGAACCCGAGAGTTCACTCTCTCATCTCTGCACCCTTCACAGATGTTTTCCTTTTACCTGTATCACAGGTATACAGAAATTCATGAGACAACATAAATTTTAAATTTAAAAATCTTCTTGTAAATCTGTCATCCGCAGATTTCCAAATTCCACATTTTGTTTTCATATTTGTTTCACACAGGAAACAGATTCATAATTGTGGGACTTTCCTTCCCATAGAGGTTTGGCTCAACAGGAAATTGGTCTTCCTTATGTCTTACAATGCTTCCATATTCAAGACTCCTTTGCTTCCTGCACTTTCAACTTAAATCAGCCAAACAATTTTTATTATTATTATTTTTTAATGTTGGGGGAATCGGCAACTCACGGGACACATGGTCGATACCCGTCCTCTACCCATATATCCCCAGGTGCAACACACATCCCACAAGCATGGAACACAGATAAAGTAGGGTGAGAATCGAACTTGAGACCTCCTTTACACAAATCCTTCCATTTACACGGCACATGCCAATCAGTCTACACCTTTGCGGGCAGCCAAACAAATTGTTAGTTTCTCATGCTCATTTATTTTTATTGCACCTTTATAACGTCATCACAACAAATTTCATAATTGTGCATACTATCAATCAAATTCACTTTCTCAAAAGGAACTACCTTTCCTTGCAGTTTGGCTTAGTAGGCAATTGGTCTTCCTTATCATCTTACAATACTGCCATTTTCATCTATTCAAGGATACAAAGCAAAAGGATACATCATCCCTTACCTATGCATCATTTCAGCCTACCAAATTTTTCAGAATGTAATTCAAATGTCAACTGGCTTTAATGAATGTGCCAACGTTCATGGCCACATTCATACCCATTGCACCCTTGCATTCATTTTAAATTCCCACACTTTACGAMAAGTATTTGTAGCTTAGCCAATATTTTCACCATATGGCTTATTAATTTTCATTCATTCTTACAGCAGGACCATACTTCCTTCCATAGGTCGATAAYGATCCCAAAACAGCACACATGAAATTCAAAAGTTTCACATGAATGACTTTAAGCATTCCTCCTTCATTAATAACCARGGTGCCAACACTCATGGCCACCCAAATTTGGTTTKCTCTAACACCTATACAATGTAAATAGAAATGTTGGAAGGTCCTCCTTCATTAATAACCAGGGTGCCAACACTCATAGCCACCCAAATTTGGTTTCCTCTAACACCTATACAATGTAAGTAGAAATTTTGGAAGGTCCTCCTTCCTCAATGGGAAATCCATTGTATGTCCTTTATGCAAACATGCATTTCCTTGAAGCAATTCCATGCAATGTGTTATCTATGACCACTTTTTGTTTCCAATCGTTCCTTGATTGGTCCATGTATTCATGACATATCAGTTCATGAATTCTTCTGAGGATTACAATCAGTCTTTACTACCAGAGGTTCACACCTCCATCATTCAAGTTCTCCTTCATGAATCATACCCTACTTGGGTATCTAAGGCATACAAATGTCTTTCAATGTTCCATACATAACATTAAGACCGTAAAACATTTCAGAAGGSATTCTTACCCAATCCTTTCATACCTTGTGCCACATAGGCATGAACATTTTTATACTGGTTTTGGTTCTTATACTGGTTTTTATACATTTTTATACAATATTTCAACAAGAACCTTCTCATATTCATCCTTTTATTGAGGTTGTTCATTATTGGCAATTGTCTTTATCAACAGTTCCAATCTATTTATTTCTACACATGACATACATCATAAACACATTAGTCGTCATGTAAAAATGCAAGTACCATAGCATTTAAATTAATAAAACATTTTCATACATGTCCTAGCATATATGTATGCACTTCACCACATTATCCTCAATGTTTTTATGAGTGCAATACCGACAGTTCTCAATTCTTTCTGTAGTAATACAATCTTCATCACTATGGTGTCAAGACATTTACTTTCATCAGCGTAATAGCTTTCTCCTCCCAGGGAAAAACATAATACATGACAAGAAAAGAATTGAGGCTCTCCCCTTCTTCAAATTATTTCTACATCGCCTGGGACTTTTCATCCCAACTGAGTTATTTATAAGGCCTCATTGTATTTTCTCTGCTTTTGCAATTTACTCCATGTTGGGATCTTCCTACTCTTTTCCTTGAGAAGCCCTGGTTAGGCCTCACCCTAACTTTTTTGGAATACAACAACATGATTTAATAGAAAACCTTTTTTTTCATAATGGGTCATGAACCTGTGCATCCTGCACATTACCATTTGGTTATCAGAATGGTCAATATTCATTTATTAGTATTCTATTCCTTATATGATGTTTTTAAAAATGTAATCCAGGATTCTGGTATATATATAGGATTGTGGCTCACTGCTTAATTCTCAACAATCATTAAGGTTGTGACTTTGTTTTCCTGACAAATTCTTCACACAGTTCCACCACAAGGAACTCCTTCAACATGCAACTTCCTCATTGCATATCCATCACTATTTGTGATGGCCTCAACCTTGATTTAGCTTCCGCAGTTTACCAAATATCTCATAAGCAATATAAACATGCATCTTTGTCATGTACCCAAATTATGTATCCATAGATATTCTATTTTTGTTAACTTACATCATACATGTGCATCACTTGCACATTTAATATCATTCATACCTAACTGGTATTAATATCAGGCTTCATATTAGGAAGCTCCACAATGCATTAACCCATGCACTCAAGCATGATTAAACACATATAAGTATTCATCATGCTAGCTTATTGCTTTCACTTTTTCCATGTCCTTCACACACATGGACATATCATACTTCTATATCATTTTCCCAAGGATCTTCCAGTCATCCTTATGATCATGTATACACATTCGTGTATAAGTAGGTGCATCTCTTGCACCTTTTTACCTCATGCATTCACTTAATAGTTTAATTTCATCATTAGTGTCCTTCAATTTGAGATTTCAATCACTTACAAGACTAATCTCACAGTCATATCTCGTATTGATGTTGCCTTCTCTCAAGGCAATAACCAACCAAGGTCACTTTCCTCTTTATGTGACAACGTCTAGCAAGAAAACCTTCTAGCCTCAGCATCCATAGGGTTTTACCCATATCACTTTTCTTTGGTCATGAGGAGTTATATACTCTTATTTTAATATAAAGCAGTAAATATAACTGTCAGGGATCCTACCTGATCCTATCAAATTCCTTTAGGCCCACAAAGGTATTAACCATTACATAATCCACAATCATCAGTGCCTGAAGTTCCAACTACCCATGCTTAGAAGCAGTGGTACAAACACCAGGTCATCTGTCCTTCAGGCTTCAGTTGATCTTGAAAAAACCATGCCACCTTCAACTATCCACATTCAAGTCTTATTATAAATGTTAATTAGCATATAACTACTCTGGTAAGAATAGTTATCACTTTGACAAAGGGTTAAAGAAATTCTTTTGTTGAAATTCAACAAGAATTCCTAAAATCACAAGMTCAATTTGCAATCCTTCTCCTCAAGAAGTAAATGTAGATAACAATATATCCTTGCGTGACTTGTACATGAGCCCAAGAAGGCCAGGTGTTGTAACCATGCTCTGATACAAATTTGTAACACACCCAAGACGGGGCATAAAAAATTTCGCTTTTCTTAAAGGATAGATTCTCCATCCATGGTTTCTAATTTGGAAAGTTAGGGAACTAGTCCAACCTCCTAGTCAAGGATCTCCGATTCTTGAGCCAAACGACTCTCTAAGACCTTGATGGTCTCGTTCTGTAATTAAACGCAGACCCTTTCGAATTTCAGGTGCAGGTCTAATAGTACCTGCGACCTTTCGATTCTAGGTGCTAGATCCTTTTATGATAAGCCCCTTCCCTGATATGACCTTGCATGATGGCCTTACGTAACCACGCGATTGCGAGCGCGGCCAAGGGTGGTTTGAAACCAAACTATTTTCCGCCCCGCAATTCTCCTTGCTCCTCCATGTGTCCTTTCTGCAAAACCGTGTCTAGATTGCAGCCCACGCTCAACTTTTTAAAGTTTGCGCACCTTTGGTCCCCGCAATGCGACAGGACCATTGATATTACGAACTTAATGGGGCTACTGAACTGACAGCTCATATCTATCCCTTTGAAATCAACAGACGTGATTTGTTTTGCGATTTGGGTTTTGGAGTTCTCAACTCTCAATCCTCACCTTCTCCCGCAATAATAGATATTCTACCACATATCCTCTTAT
>JASDQU010215361.1:29508-42512 GCA_032191745.1 Picea mariana
TGTTGGCCCCAATTTTGTACTATAAACATCATATTTTTTGAAATATATATAAAACATCGATCTTCGACTTTACTTATATTACAATGTGTACATTGATGAGATTTTTTTTTTCTTTAGTTATGTGACAAATTCCAATCTAAAACGAAATTAGCATAAGCATCAGATACATAATTATAACTCCTAGGTATCTGATGATAAGAAATAAAATCAAATTGTCATTCTGAAAGGGATCATTCAAATTCATTAATGAGCAGGTACAGTATCTCATCCGAGCTGGATACATGATTCTGAGTTGGATACACGATATGATCTGACCCATAGGATTCGTCGAAGTAATGTAGGATCGTGCACACGGTAACAGTCATTCAATTGACATACTACTAACTAGGAATCCATACAAACCTCCAAAGAGCGAATACCATGTGAAATGACATCGCGCAAAAGTTCTATAACGACACTATATTCGGCCACATTATTCATGGATGGCCCTAGGTATACACCACCTGAAGACACCAGTAGACCCTCGGGTGAGTAAACCACCCAAGCAGTGAAAGCCAAGTTCCATGTATGAAGACTGGCTCCGTCTGCGAATCTTAAGTAGACCGAAGACTCCGTTGACATCTTCCAACCAAGGGAAAACTCGATAAGCAAGTTGAAGACAAAAAATAAAGGGAAAATATATATACACTAAATTACATTAGTATACAAAGAGTTACGCCCAATCTTGGGGCTCAAGCATAATATATTTTCAAGTAGAGCCCATTCCTAAGCTCGATCAACATGTTCCCTTCATAATCTTCTAACTCATAGGCTCCTTTTTCTAAGACACATCACACGATATATGGACTGTGCCACATGGTTTTGAAATTGCCTGCCCCCAATGGTTCTTTGGATTGATCATATAAAAGTACCAAGTCATCCTTAGCATACAACCAAGGATAGAAATACTTATCGTATTGGACCTTGAAACTTCTTTTATTCGCTTCGATAGATGTAGAGGTGTCTCGACACTGCTCGTCAAGGCTCTCTAGGTGTACAACGCATCACTCGAGATCATAAGTGTTAGGGGGGAGTGTGACTGCAAATATAAGAGAAGACATTTCACATTCAATAGGTAAGATTGAATCCACACCATGTACTAACTGGAAAGGAGAAAATCCGATGGCAGTCTTGACCGAGGTTCAGTATTTCTAGAGTGCGATATATAGCATAATATGCCAGTTAGATTTGTTCTAGCTGACAACTTTTAACAAAACGGTCTTAAGAGACTTGTTGATGGCGTCTACCTATCCATTTGAATGAGGGTAGTAAGGGGAATAATGACCATGCTTAAACCCTAGCTTGGATGTTATCTCTTCCATCATTTCATTCTGAAAGTGATTGACATGATCAATGACAATCTCACTTGGGATACCAAACGTGGCGATAATTTGATTGAATACGAAGAAGCCGATAGTCTTCCCGTTGGATTTAACTGTATGCATGGAATTGACCCACTTATTAAAGTAGTCTACGACCATGATAATGTGTTGATTCCCCCTAGACAAAGTTGGGTTGCAATCCACAAAGTCCATCCCCCACTTGGTGAAGGGACCGACGGTAATGATTGGATGGAGAGGGGTTGGGTGCGAGTGCATTTTCCAAGTGAACACCTAGCAGGGGTGACACTTCTTAACTGCTTCAACGTAATATTTAAATATAGATGGCCAGAAATAATCGGATCACAAAATTTTCTGGGTTGTGACAAGCCCGGATAGATGACCACCACAAGCCCCATTGTGGAAATCATTTAGAACTAACTCGCTTCTTCATGAGCTAAACAATGATTCATGATATTTTCTATTCCTCGATGATACAAAATGTCACCGATGATAATGTAATTCTTAGCTTGATATCATACACACCATCGGTCATCTCGCGAGAGATGATGAGGGAACTTCAACGTTTGAAGATAGAGAACAATGTCTCCATACCAAGGGTCGGATGACGAGACAAGGAAAATGTTTTCCTCTGCAAAATATTCGACATGAATAACATCCTCGTCCAATCGTGGGAAGTCAGATATTAACTCTGCAAAGAATAGTGATTTCTTAGATTTCACAGAAGAGAAATCGAGATCGAATTCTTGTAAAATGAAAATCCATTTATTGTATTTCCCCCCTATGATACACCCGGTAAGGACGTATCGAAATGGATTGACATCAACAACCACAATAATTTTTCAAAGCAATATATAATGGCGTAATCGTTGGACTGTGTGAATGACAACCAAAGGTAGCCTTTCAACGTGAGAATATTTGAGCTCAGAACCGA
The DNA here is from genome assembly GCA_032191745.1 of Picea mariana. Taxonomy (NCBI): domain Eukaryota; kingdom Viridiplantae; phylum Streptophyta; class Pinopsida; order Pinales; family Pinaceae; genus Picea; species Picea mariana. The sequence continues at coordinate 31,822 of JASDQU010215361.1, forward strand.
CTAAGTTTGACTAAGATAGTAGATGATGTACTCGCAGAGGTCATCATCCTCCTGAACCAAAACCATACCAATCGTCTCTTTGGATGCAACGGCATAAAACAATTAATCCTTATTGTAGTCAGGAGACTTTAGTAGAGGTGTCAATACCAAGGATTTATTCAAAGCATCAAAGGATTCCTAGGCTCACTCATGCCAAATAAAAGGGGTTTCCTTCTTCAAAAGATGCATGAAACCTTTAGTAATATTGGCATAGTTTAATATAAACCGACGTAAAAATTTGTATTTACCCTGTAAACCTTGAAGTTGTCGAATAGTGCACGAGGGAGGCAATCAAAGTATTGCCTCAACCTTTAACGGATCTACCATGATCTCGTTCTCAAAGACTAAAAATACTAGAAGACGTCCAGACCTAACGCAAAATATGCATTTATGAGGGTTCAACCAGATTCTATAATGATGACATATTTCAAAAAATAGTCAAAGGTGCTTAGGGTGATCCACTATGTTATGAGAGTGAGCAGCAAGATCGTCAATATAAGATTCAACTATATTCTTAATATCGTAGAATGTGAAGGTCATAGCATGTTGGAAGGTTGATCCAACATTTTTAAGGCCGAAAGGCATGTTTCAGTATGCAAAAGTACCCCAAGGACAAATAAATGTCGTCTTATGTTGATCCTTGGGTTTAATTTGAATTTGGTTATACCCTGAAAAATCTGTCCATGAAAGAAAAAACTTTGCTTCCCACACACTCGTCGAGAATATGATCGATAAAAGGTGTCGAGAAGTTGTCTTTAGGACAGGATTTTCTCAGGTCACAAAATTCCATGCATACACAGATGGTTCCTTGCTTCTTATTCATAGAAACGAGATTGGATACCCATTTTGTCAAGGGAATCGGGTAGGTAAAGCCAACATTAAGAATTTTCTCTACCTCTGCCTTAATAGTAGGGGCCTTTTGGGGATTGATAGCTCTAAGACGTTGTTGAATAGACTTAGCATCCAGATAAGTTTTAATCTCATACTCGACAATTCGAGGGTATATTCCTGACATCTCTTCATATGACCAAGCAAATACATCTCAGAATTCCTTGAATAGCTCAGTGTAGATCAAGAGTTCTTCTAGCGAACAATCTGCATCGTTGTTCTCTGGTTGTGTATGAGACTTGATACTTTCACATTAATAGAAGTCAGTTTCTTTCATCATCTTGTTTAATCTATGTTGAAACACTCATGCATGGAGGATCCAGATGAGGGTTGTAGTCGTATTGTAATGTAGGTTTGATTGCAATAGGTTTTGTACAGGTTGTGTAGGCCTATTATTCGGATTAGGGATAGGTTGTGCAGAAATAGGGGTAGGACAAGGAGGGTTTTGAATAGGTGAAGCTTGCATTTATTGTTGCATATTTGGATTCATAGGCAGTGCAAGTTGTTGTTGCAGCTATGGGGGTGGAGGAAGAGTAGGAGGATTAAATCCTAGGAGTTATTGAGAAATATTTGAAGGGTATTGTGGATAGGTGGGAAAATTTGTTGGCTAAAAGGTAACATTCCCATATGAAGGCCCTCTCCATCCTTGTTGCTAAGGTTGGATTTGTGGCTATTGTGGTGGCCATTAAGGATAAGACATGGGAGGTACCCATTGCTATTGTGAATATTGTGTAGTAGGGCCTGCAAACATATTGGGATTGTGTTGTCTCCATGGCTTCTTAGGGGGGTAAGATGTTTCATGAGGTTCTCCTCCTCCCTTGAATATGGATTTAAGTCCAGGTAAAGAAGGACACTCATTAGTAGGATGATCCTCTGTATAGAGGCCACAAATTTCAATAACATTAAGGGGGCATTCCTTTTCAGGATTCTTTTTCCTACACTGATGACAGAAAATTGCCAAGTCAACACTTTCTTCCTCTTGTTTCCTTTTGATTTTTATGGTATCAAGTTGGGAACTGATGGTGTTTAGGATTTTTGTTTTGAAGTTTTCTAATAGATTCCCCAGTTCAATCCTAGTAACACCTTGTTGGCCCTTGACCAAGTTTTGGGAGTTTCTTGGTCATATTGACCTATTTTGAGACTTTGACAACCATCGAAGGAGAAGCGTAAGACGGAGCGGAGATCATGGGATCTCGACCCACTTTTGGGTCCATTTTGGGTTTTTGGGAATATGTAATGGGATTGGGATATTGGCCCATGGGTTTCACCCATGCTTAGGCCTATTTTGTATGTATAAATAGTAAGCTAGTGAGCTAGAGGATAGATCGACATCTATGTGATGTATGCTAAGTGCAAGTAAGGCCTATAAGTGCTTTGTGCTTATATGAGACTTGCAGGGCTAAGTGAAAGTCATTGTAGGAAGTTGGAAAAGGCTTTGTATTGTAACACAAGGAAGAAGGATCTAGTGATCTGCACAGATCTTCTGTCCTATGCACAATAGGGTTTTGATGGCTCTGTGCTTGTAATCGATTAAAGACACTAATAAAGAAGAAGAGTTGGTGGACATAGCCCCAGGGTAGGGGTGAACCACATAAATCTGTGTGTTATGATTTGTGCTTCGACTTGATGTGTTCATCCTTTCTTTTTCTAAGTGCTTTGGTGTATTTAGATAGATCTACTTATGCTTTGTGTTTATAGAGGTGTGTGAATTTTAGATATGACATGTATGAAGATGCTTAGTGTTGATTACCGGATATGATGTGTTTTACAGTTGCTAAGTGTTGAAATACCTTAGATCTAAGTGAATGTTGTGATGCTTTATGCTATCTGCGAAGTATAATAAGGTTTGAATATTGATGAATGGTCTATGCTAAGTACTATGTAAGCGATATAATCACAGATCTGTGTCCCAGCTAAGGTTGCAGACACCTGAGTCCTGCAACCACCCTGCCTCTACCCCGGGTGAGACTTCATCTGCTTCACATGTGTTGCCAAAAGGGTCAGTAGTTAGGGCTTTGTTGGTGCAATGTAGCGCTGAACCCCAGGTCTGCCCCTGTGCCAACAAATGGTTCCGTTGCTAGGACCTGAAACTATGATTGCTAGGAACTGAGAAAGAGGAAACTTTGTGCAAAGATTCATCCTAAAACTATGAAAGCTCTGTGTGTAGATCTGTGCCCTAGTGCGTAGTATTCTACTTGATCTGTAAATATTTGTAATAAAGAAAGAAGGTTAGATTTGAGAAAAAGAAGCCCGATCTGAAGAGAGAAGGCAAGATCTGAAATAAAGGAAGTCAGATCTGTAGAAAAGAAGCAGGATCTGAAAACTTTGTGCTCCAAGAAAGGTAAATGCGAGAAGTTTTGATTGAAAGAGGTAAGATCTGTAAGCATTGTGCTCTGTTAAAGATAAGAATAGTTAAAAGTTCTTATATCTGAAAGATTTGTGCTTTGTAAAAGTAAGAAAGGTGGAATTTTTTGTTTCTAGAGTATGGATCTCAGTATATCTAATAGGTTTTGTCCTAGTTTGAAAGATAAGGTGTTAATAGATGAAAGAAGGTTTGATATGAATAGATCCGATAAGAATAATGAAAGATATGTTATAACTATGCATAGAAAGAATGTTTGGACTAATAAATGGATGCAGGATCCTAGAAAGAATTTGTTGCAGGTTCTCTACCATGATCCTAGTGCGCAGTACAGAAAAGGCTGGGATCATTTAACAGAAAGTGAGGATTAACCCTCTGTTACAGTTGCAGAAGACCAAGACATCTTGCTAAGGAATTCCCTAGCAGAATACCTAGTTGTCTTTGTTGCAAAGCCATGGAACATGAAGTGTTGGATTGCCCTAGACTGATCGCTAAGCTTGAAGGAATGAATCTGAATCAAGGAAACCCTAAGGCAGATGCAGAAAAGGCAGAACCCCAACAAGAATCAGAGAAGGTATTGATACAAGTGAAAGAGACCTTGAATGACCACCGACATGTTATCTTATCAGATATATTCAAAGAGAAGGAATGCATCGAAGCAAGAATAGGGGACTTCGACATTAACTGTGTCCTGGATGAAGAAGCATAGATGAATATTATGCCAGAAAGAACCTGGGAAGTTATAGGAAGGCCTACTATGATCCCTTCCCTAGGAGGAATAAGTTTATTCAGAGGAAATCTAGTAAACCTACATGGAAGGCTCACCTAGATACCTATGACTGTCAATGGATCTTCGACAGAAGAGGACTTTGAGATTATTAAATTTGTTAAAGACAAAGCCTTGTTTACCATGCTAATAGGAAAACCTTGGATTGATACAAATCAAGCTAGATGAAAGGAGGAAGAAGAAGTTTTGGAACATAAGAAGCAAGAGTTAAAAGACTTTATGACCAAAAGGATCACGCACTTGATTGAGGAACAGAAGAGCAAATTGCAGATAGTTAATACTAGCAACTCGGATGTCAAGGCTAAGAGAACACTAGAGGATCCCCAGAAGATTGAATTATGTATCCCAGACAAGGAAGAAGTATTACACACGAACCCTAGGAAAAAATTTCAACAGTGCGAAGTAACTAAGACCAAAAAAGAAAAGACTCATAATGATAAAAGCATTACCGAGACGAAGCTCACTGGAAAGAAGGCTAGAAAGTTAAGAAATAAAAGGGCTATTACTGAAAGGTTACAGGAGGTTCTAGAAGAGACCTCGCAGAAATAAAAATTGCAGAATTGGAGCTTCGTTGAGATATCAGAACAGCGACATAGAGTACTTCGCCATGACAAAGCAATATAGTCGTTGGACCGATATATCCGTTCGACTTCCGCTCCAAACAGGAAGAAAAGAAGTAAAGAGGCATCATCAGACCATCGGACCGAGCCATAACAGATCGAACAGGAGTTAATGGAGGGTCATGACCATTGTGAACCAACCGTTATCGACTCACTTATTTATCTCTTCGCGTCATGCATGAATAACACTTTTGCCAAATCGAGAATTTGAGCTCGAAACCTTGATTAAGATTGTCTAGTAATCATTACGCTCTTGCTTTCCATTTTATTGTTGTGTCTACATTACTTTGTGAATCCAATATTATTAACCCCAAGCGCGTATGTCCGAGGAGCTTAGCACACTTGAAGGATCTTCGAAGGAAGTACTCGTTGATCTTAGGACCGAGAAAGTCATGTCGAAAAGAAGGATGTCTGCAGGTGTGCAAGCATCATCGACAGGAGGAGTACAAGCTTCTCCATCGACTGCTTGTGGAGCAAGAACTTCCATAATCGCGACATAGACAAGAACAAAGCATAGAGATGATCTCACAAATGCCAAGTTGATTCCGAGCATCTTACCTACATATATACCTCCTCTGAGTGGTGCAGTGAATAGAGACAGTGTGCCCAGGGATTTTGAGTATGCTTTAGTCACTGCGTACCTCCCAAAAGGGGTGCGCACATTTCATGTTGACCAGGATAAGCTCACAGCATTGAAGTTTAGTGACTTAAACCTCGGCGATAGAAAGGACTATAGCATGCTCACCCTACATAAGTATTAGACCAGGACTAAAGGAAAGAAGTCCAAGATTATCACACAGCCTTGGACCCAGAACCTCACGCAGTCCACACTGCTCAATGTGATGAAGATCCCACACTTCGGAAGGCACCAGGAAGTGAACGCTTGTGTCAAATTGCTGCAATAAAGTTACCACGGAGGATACTTATGGTTGAATCGCCACATCATTGTGGATCTGAACTTGATCAATCGGATCACCAAGCGTAGCATGCAAGGCCTCGACCCATAGGATATTTACCCTAGAAAGACCTCAGATCAAGCATTAGCGTCAAGGATCAAAGAGACTTATGGTGATGTCGATAAGGGCACACTAGGCTACAAGGTAACCTCTATCCAGAGTGGCCCAGTGCACCTTGCATGTCAGTTGATCACAGGCAAGATAGTTCGCAAGAACCGACCCACCCAAGTGATTGGATTTGTCATTTACCTCACAGGGAAGTGCACAGAAGGACTTTAGGTACAGACCGAAGAAATAATCCCACAGCAGGTGGCACAGCTCGAAGATGTGATCCAGAAGCTACAACAACACATTGCATATCTAGAGCTTCGCGTTGTACCCGAAACTCCACAAGAGGTAAGAGACATAAGGGAAGCAACTGCCCGCAACGCAGTTGGAAGATTAAAAGCTCTTGCCTTGGAATGCAAGTAGCTGATTAATTGGAGTGCCCAGACTTATGATAACCTCATGGAGAATGCAGAGTTACAGGCATTGGAGTCGCAGCTCCAAGAAGCAAAGTAGCATGCCGATACATTACAGGAGCAGCTGAAGGCCTTGTCACCAGTGGAAAGAATGAAGCAGTCTCAAGAGAAACGCACTGCCCAGAAACAGATCCATATGATTCAGATTAAAGTAATGGAAGTCACTCAATGACTTCAACCAATGCAAGAAAAGGCATGCCAACTATTCACTGAAGTTGAAAGCCAAGGAGCCGAACTAGAACAGATCATCATCACCGCAGAACAACATTTAGAAGGGCCAGTGAACGACGTAGTGATCCAAGAGTTCACTGAGAAAGAGGCCATAACACTGCAACATGTCAAAGCATCTCAAGCCAAGATCGAAGCATTCGAGGCAAAATTGATCAGACTAGAGTGACTCGGGACGAGTCACAGGTGAGTGTTGGGGTCTTGTTGGCCCTTGACCAAGTTTTGGGAGTTTCTTGGTCATATTGACCTATTTTGGGACTTCGACAGCTGGCGAAGGAGGAGCGTAAGATGAAGTAGAGATCACGGGATCTCAGCCTACTTTTGGGTCCATTTTGGGTTTTGGGGAATATGTAACAGGATTGGGATATTGGCCCATGGGTTTTACCCATGCTTAGGCCTATTTTGTATGTATAAATAGTAAGCTAGTGAGCTAGAGGATAGATCGGCATCTATGTGATGTATGTTAAGTGCAAGTAAGGCCTGTAAGTGCTTTGTGCCTATATGAGACTTGCAGGGCTAAGTGCAAGTCATTGTAGGAAGTTAGAAAAGGATTTGTGTTGTAATGCAAGGAAGAAGGATCTAGCGAGTTGTGTAGATCTTATGTCCTGTGCGCAGTGGGGTTTTGACGGCTCTGTTCTTGTAACCGATTAAATATGCTAATAAAGAAGAAGAGTTGGTGGACATAGCCCCAGGGTGGGGGTGAACCATGTAAATCTGTGTGTTATGCTTTGTGCTTCGACTTGATGTGTTCAGCCTTTCTTTTGCTAAGTGCTTTGATATATTTAGATATATCTACTTATGCTTTATGCTTATAGAGGTGTGTGAATGTTAGATCTGACATGTATGAAGATGCTTAGTGATGATCTACTGAATCTGATCTGTTTTACTGTTGCTAAGTTCTGAAATACCTTAGATCTAAGTGAATGTTGCAATGCTCGGTGCTATCTGCAAAGTATAATAAGGGTTGAATATTAATGAATGATCTATGCTAAGTACTCTGTAAGTGATATAATCACAGATCTGTGTCCCTACTAAGGTTTCAGACACCTGAGTCCTGCAACCACCCCTACCTCTACCTCGGGTGAGACTTCATCAACTTCGTAGGTGTTGCCGAAAGGGCCGGTAGTTAGGGATTTGTTGGTGTGTTGTAGCGTTGAACCCCATGTCTGCCCCATGTGCCAACACACCTCATGATGTGGGTTTAATAATTCTGTTTGTAGGATCCCTTACACTTTTTCCAATTTTGGCTTGATTGCGGGAGTATCTTTTACAATACTCTGCTATGTCTGCAAATGGATTTTGGTACACATATCTAGAACTCATGAGGTTTATTACTTCAATGCATTCATCCCTCAGACCCTTTAGGATGGTAGTCCTAACTGTAGATGTGTCTAAGGAAAATTGCTTAGTCTTTTKGTAGTTGTATAGGAACCTCTCTAAGTAATATTCCAAGCTTTCTTCCTCAGATTATTGCATTTTAAATATGTCATTCCTAGCATCCCTAGGTCTACAGTAATCTTGATATTTCTGGAGGAAGGTCTCCTTCATGCCATCCCAAGATAAGATAGTGTTTTATTTTAGGCTCATAAACCACCTTAGTGTTGAATCTTTTAGTGTAGCTGGAAGGAGTTTTATTTTTTGTGCATTATCAGTGTAATTATAAATTCTACATAGTATATCAAATTCAAACAAAACTGAGTCAGGATCTTCTGTTGACATACCATGGAAGTGAGGCAGTGAGGACAATGGAATGTTTTTCATAGCAACGTCTCTGGCGATGTCTAGTATGGGGAATCCAAATGTCTCTGTTTCATTAGATGCATTTCCTTCTTCTTCTGCCATATCTTCAAACAATTTATAGGGTGGTGGTGATATCTCTCCACTAAGTGATGTTTCAACCACTGGGTTGTTTGGTATATCTAGTTGTTCCAATGTTTTGTGTGGCTCTCCAATGGTAGATGCAACCTCCTCTATTACTACCTATGTTTCTTTTCCAGCTTCTCCTTCTGATGGGGTCGCCAATTCTTCCCCTCTATCTTGTTGTCTTATGATTTCAATTTTAATAGTGGCTTCAAATTTAGTGCCTTTGGATGTTGTTTCAATTGTTTCTTTTGAGCTCTCTCCTAAGAGAATTTTTACTGCATGAATTTTAGATGAATTAGTGTGGGAGGGTTGTTGTTGTTTATTTTTCTAACTTTTCTGAAATTTTGGGAGCATTAAATCTACCTTTATTATCCCTATACCTACTCATAAAAGAAATTTCAATACAAAAACACAAATTTCTAACTATCAAAAGTAAGAGGACAACCTGACTTTGGAGCAACCCCACCAAAGTGGATGTGCAGGTTATTACCTCTTGTCTTACCGTCTTCTCTCCGCCCTCGGATTTTTCTTAAATCCAATCCAAACTCATCAACTAATCAAAAATTCAAAATGATACCTATTACCATTTACAACTCCCCGACAACGGTGCCAAAATGTTGGTGTATACATATGTTCAATATCTTACACTCATTTATATGTCAATCCAGGATTCATAATCAAAAGACTTGTTACACTATATGTGTCGAGAACAAGTAACCTACCTATGTCTATTGTATATAGCTTAAGAGAGAAATAATTAATAACATAATACTCTGTTTATGAGATTTATGAATACTTCACACAACTTCAAACTTAGAAGAGAAAACTGATAATAAAACTTCTCAAGCAAACAATCAATCAAAAGGTTTTGTCTTAGGGAACAAGTCTATTCATTCCAGGCTTATGAATTAGAGAGATGAACTTAAGATCTTGTTTCCTGTAGAAATAAAAAACAATGATTAACAATCAACTCCATTCACTCCTGAAACATAAATCAACTCTAACTCTGTTCTATTCAAGCAAACCTTATTTAGTACATGGAACGGTCTGCATAACTGAGAGAATTCATTATAGAACACGAAAATGAGAGATAAAGTCCTATGGTTCCTGTACCTACTGAGAACACTACAATCACAACTCAAAATAACATTTGCTTAATGTTAGGACCACACTATGCACCTTTTTGCCTACACTTTTTGTTATTATTATACCCTTCATCACTAGTATTTAGACTCACAATATCACCTCACCTGATCATTCCAAGGTATACAACGTCCTTTCTCATTATTATATTCTTAATCTGTTTTGCATAATACTTTACATTACTTTTGGACTTAACCATTGATTAGAAGTGCATAAGTGTCTATATCTGCAGAATAGTATTCAAGACCGATGCTGAAACACAGAACTGTCCAAAGTTGATGCTGAAACACGGAAGCTGCTACATAGTCCGAGGATGCACATACTGAAACACGGAGCTGCTACACAGTCCGAGGATGCATATGCCAAAACACGAAGCAGCTACATGGTTCGAGAAGGCAGATGCTGAAACACGGAGCTGTCACTCAGTTCAGAAATGCAGATGCTGAGACACAGTGGAGACCGCCACGATGTTGAAAGTCAAGGCCGACACAGTCAAAGGGCGCAATTCACGTGGCCAAACAACCCATGAATTGCGATGCTGAAACAACATCAGCAGCTATGAGAAGAAGCTGTTACACCAGCCGTAACATCAATGCCTCGTCAGCTCCTGTATTAGCATTCGGTTGCNGGAAGCTGCTACATAGTCCGAGGATGCACATACTGAAACACGGAGCTGCTACACAGTCCGAGGATGCATATGCCGAAACACGAAGCAGCTACATGGTTCGAGAAGGCAGATGCTGAAACACGAAGCTGTCACTCAGTTCAGAAATGCAGATGCTGAGACACAGTGGAGACCGCCATGATGCTGAAAGTCAAGGCCGACACAGTCAAAGGGTGCAATTCACGTGGCCAAACAGCCCGTGAATTGCGATGCTGAAACAACATCAACAACTATGAGAAGAAGCTGTTACACCAACCGTAACAACAATGCCTCGTCAGCTCCTGTATTAGCATTCGGTTGCATGAGAATAGGACACCCTATGATGATTTAGAAAGAAGATCCGATTTAGTGTAGGATCCAGATCTGCCTTGTAATGATTGTATCGATGGGATTTCTCCTTTAAATTCAAGGGAAATCACCATTCGAGGGACGAACTTTTGATGTGCTAAGAACTTCAGAGAAGCGGGACGTGTTCGATCTTTCCAATTTGTAATGAGATATTTCAACAGATGAATAGAATACTGCTTTGATAATTCGTCTCTAAGTTTCCCGTTTCAGGGGAATCTTGTGAGAAGGGAGGGCCCACCTTCTTCACAAGATTCAACCCTTAGTTAGAAGTG
>JASDQU010215362.1:0-18316 GCA_032191745.1 Picea mariana
TTCATTACCCAAATATTTAATGAGTTAATTAATTAATTAATATACATTAAACAATAAATAAATAAATAAATAATTATTATTATTATTCAATAATAATTAATTAATTAATATACATTAGGACAATTAATTATTTAATTAATTAAACTTAATAAACCTTAAACAATTATTAACTTTGACAATTAGTTAATTATCTAGGGTTGTTACAATCACATATGGACCCAACTAGTGCATTTGGAACTTTCCAGGGTGTTGCAAACATTTGTTGTCATAGAAGAAAACTAAGTCTCCCATCTGAAACTTCTTTTGTTTAATATCTCTCTCATCCCGTGACTTTTTGTGAACTTTATAAACTTGTGCTACTCCTATTCTCAGGAATTGGAAAATATATGCAAAGTAATCATCAACCATTTGTATTATCAACAAATGCGGATCTAGTAGGCTGTCATCCAAATTTTGTGGATCTTCCCCTGACAATATGTCTGAAAAATGATCATGTCTTGAGTTCAATTTCCCTGGTTTCAAAATCACTTCAAAGTCATACTCGGAAAGTAATAACAATAGTTTTCATATATTCCCCCTCATCAGTGGCTTATTGACTAAATATATCAATGAAAAATGATCGGTATACATCTTAAAATCTGATTCTAGAAGATATTCTCTAAGCTTTTCTAATGCATACACCATTGTGAGTCCTTCACATTTTGTAGTAGTAAAATATTTTTTAGTACTTGACAAATTTATACTAGAAAACACAATGGGATGATCCAAACCTCCTTCTCCTAGCTAAGTTATAACTACACCTAATCCTATAGAGGATGCATCTACATGGACATAGAATTCCTTCTTCCAATATAAAAATATTGAAATCAACACGATAACCAACTTTTTCTTCAAGGTATCCAAACTTTGATGACATTCTTCGTTACATTGAAAATTAACCTCCTTCTTCAACAATTTTTCCAACGGGATGTGATCTGCTCATAACCCCGGATGAACTTTATGTATTACCCCATATGACCCAATTTTTATCTCAGTTGTCGCATTGAATTAGGTGGTGGAAAATCAACAATAAAAACAGTCTTCACAGGATCAACCAAAAGTCCTTGTTTACATACTACATGATTCAAAAAGATTCCAAGTGGTGTGCAAAAAATGCACTTCTTCATGTTCAACGAGATATGGAACTATCTATATCTATCCAACATCCAACACAGAGTTTCAACATGGTATTTTAACAAAATAAACAATGTCCAATCATCGAATTAGACTTCTAGGAACTTATGAATGAATTCTTTAAATATTGTTGGTGCATTTTTTAAGCCAATTGACATGAATTTATACTAATAACATCCCCATTCTTTTTAAAATGTTTTATTATTCCTATCTTCCTACGCAATCTTAATCTGGTGATACCCATAGAATCCATTAGTAAATGAGTAAGATTCATGTCATCTTGCATTCTCCGAAACTTCATCTGTAAATGGTGTAGGAAACAAGTCATGTAAGAAAGCATCATTCAATTTCCATAAGTATACAAAAATTATTATTCCACCTATTTTATTTTCCTGAATCACCATTGGACTGATCCATTTTGAATCTGTGTGAGGTTAAATAATCTCAAATTTCGCATCCTATATATTTATGCTTTCAATTTTTTCTTATATACCAGGTTCAATCTATACGGTTTCTGCTTCATTGATTTGGCATCCAGATTCAAAGGAATCTTCATCTCCCCTATATCCCCATCAATCCATTTCTTTTATGAGAATGTAGTCAAAAACATTTCCTAGTATTCACGTAGTAAATCAAGAATATTCTCGATGATTTATTCATTCCACTAATATCCAATATTGGTGAACTTCGTATTATCCTTTGTACCAATATTCACTTTGGACATTCTAAATGGATTTTCATACTCGAAAGGCTCAAGATCACGACCTTCTACGATAAGCTCCCTTCAATTTCTGGTATGTGGAAATTCCTCAAGTCTTAATTCTCCTAGTCTTCTCCAACAACATTATAGCATTCCAAAAATTTTTGAATATTCACCGAATATTTGGGTCCACTACATAAGGCCACTTGTATCTTCAAATATTCTAGGGTGAAGATAGTCTTGATAATCTATAGAGCTATGTCTATTGAAGGGAAATCATCTTTAAAATTGAAATTTACCATAAAGTTATGAGTCAAGTCTTCCTAGTCTTTTTTTCCTCTGCGTACTTGCATTTCTAAGTATTGGTTCTTTAAGATCGTATCCAAGGTCTGTACAGACAAGTGTGCCCATTCCTTCTTAGGTAGTAAGCTCCATGTTGTAGTGTACTGTGAAATATCATCTATAGGATAACTCAACCCATTATACTTTTGCGTTAAATATTCATTTTCTATTTCAAACCTCACATGTAACAACCTTGTTCATTGCTACCAACTCTCTATTCTATCCTTATGCACATCCCACCATCTTCCAAGAGTTTATTTTAGCACAATATCCAATTCTAGAAGTCTCTACTGATCTATTATTTTCATCTCAAATTTTCTTACAAAAATATCTACATGTCTTAGTCCAACATACTTCTGAGGATCACATATGTTGGCTCCAATCAAGAAAAATGCACGGGTAATATGAGAACATATTATTGTAGATACCTCATGCAACCTCTATTTCCAATGTTCGAGGGATTCTTGAATCTGACGTGAAAGAACTGATACTTCACCAACTGAGTAAACCTTTAGCACTAGGATTAACATAATCATCCATTTGTGTTGTCATTTTGTAAAGGTTATCGAGTTCTTTTCCCTTTGCTGGTTACAAATATCATCTTCCTTTTGTGGGATCCAATGGTGTAGTGACTCTTAAGTCTTCTACTTCAAATATCATTTTCCTCTTTTTCAAATCAATAATAGTCTGATTATGAAAAGACCAATCGAGCCCAAGAAAATATGGATAAGGTTTTCTACTATCCACTCTCTTTATTAATTATTATTTTTTTTTGTTGCACACCGCATTGATGTTAACATTCACCCATGTCAATCTTCTAATCGAAACAAGTTTATGCTGATTTGCTAGCCTCAATTTAATTGGTTACTAGATAAACTTTGGTTTTCCCATCATTTCCCATGTATTCTTTGGAATGACATTCACATCAGATATGAGATCCAATATGATATTGTCCATATCATAATCTTCTACCCGTGCATTAATTAAGAATTTTGTATCCATCCTTTTCTTGCATTGTACCATGTTAACTACTCCATGTGCACTAGGTGCTTATTTATCTTGTATGCACTACTCAATCATCCCATGTAGTGCATTCAATGCAGTTTTATCCTTCATTAGTTATAAAAAACTCTTTAAGAATATTTTTAGAATACTTACCTTCTCAATTGTCTTGTATGTCATCGAATGGTAACATGTTGGAGCCATGTAATACATAGGTGGCATGTCATACATAGGTTTCAAATTCGATGCTACCAATTTTGTTTCTTGTATGTGTCTCTTTCATTCCAAGGATCAAATGTGAAAGGAGGTTGTCTTTCTTTACTGATCCACTAGTGAGTCCAAATTCCTTTTTCTTTCACATCAGCTCCTATTCTCGCTCCTCTATGCTTAATTCCAACTACTCTTGGTTTATTGTCACGTTCTTCTATTGCTATCATCTAAACATTCTAGTTCCTCTTTTATTTCCACTTCACAATCAATTGCAAAAAATATTCCATTACATGATCCAACTATCTAGAGCATGGTCACGTTCTACAAGAATTCAAACAATCTCATGTCCAATGCCCAGGTTAGTTACAGTTATAAGATATAATTGATCCTCCTCCTCTATTGAATCCTCCTCTTCACTTATCCCTAAATCCTCCTCTTACTCCTTCATTGTAGCATCTCATATTATTATATTATGATACCCCTCATTTTTGTCCTTCTTCCCCTTGAAATCTATATGCATCTATTGCATTCTCTCATTAAATCGAGTGCACACCATTCTTTTTAATCACGTCCCATGTACTTAAAAAAGTTACAAAATAAGTTCCTAGAATTACTATGATACTTTTGCATCAAAGAGTAATGTGATGACCTATTGTTCTTCATATCTCATAATATACTCATCCCCCTGGTGCCAAGGGATTCAGAGATCCTATAAACAAATATTCTCTAAAATATGGACACGCATTCTTATGATGAACTTCTATTATGCATGTAACACACCAAACTTATTCATGATTTTATTTCCCTTTACAAATTTCTTGCAACTGAATTGTCAAAGATGCTAATTGCGACTGAACTTGAGCCATCCTTGTGCCATTTTTTCCTACAGGGGATGCTTTGAGTTTCATGATGATCTCTAGTGCTTAATACTGCAACATAATATTATTCTATGTCAAAGGGCATCATAATTGTGGCAACAACCCCACAATGAACCATTCCCTATGATGCTCATCTGGAATGTGGAAAGTTAATCGATCCTTCAATATCTTGAATCTCTAATCAAAATCACATACTGATTCATTCTATAATTTCTTAATCTCTTTCATTTCTATAATACACTCTGACTCATACTTCAGTTTTTGGAATTCTTTTAACAATGCTTGTCTAATGTCTTCCAACATTGTAGCTTGTCCCACATGCATAGTTGACTGACACTTTATATACCATAGTAATGTCTGGTCTTTGAATTTCATCGCTAAATCCATGATTTTCACATCATCATCATCGAAATTCTTCATAGTCTGTATTGCTTCAAATATAAACAAGTGTTGTTCTGGATCTTCTGTCACTGCTCCATGAAAGACAAGAATTCTCAATGTGGGATCTACCCCTTCCATTGTGTAATACATAATATTCTTCATCACTGATTTTGTATTGTTTCATTACTTCCACTAATTTAACTACCTTTATTGTTATCCTTGATTCCTTCACCAACTACAAGTGTTGATGACAAAGTTTCAGATCTCATAGATACACACGAGGTTATGGGCTCAACATAGGGTTAGTATTGAGTGGGATGTAATGGATCTCCTTTTGTCATACTGAGTTGAAGATATTTTTCCTTTCCATCTATGAAAAATATTACTTCATTTTGGAGTACTACATCGGTCTCTCTTTCTTCAACCTCACTTTGCTACTCTTCTCTATCAACCATAGTTATTTTTCTACTATACCAAAATATTTTTCCACTGCACAATACTCCAACCTCTTCTTTGGTCATACAATCTTCTTATCTCGACATTCTCAATCCATCCATTCATTATTCATTATTTCATGCATCCCTTTTCTTCATACACAGACAATCCGTTGGTCATCCCCCATTCCCCCTATTCTCACAAAGGAACCTAGCTACTATGGAAATCAAATTCCATCTTCACAACCCATTTATCACACAACAACATATTGATCCAAGTATATGGTGATTTCAAATATCTTCTACGCAGACCCTTAAAACTATCTCTTTCAAAAACACTAAATGACTGGGTACAATCTATAGATAACTTAGTAATATAACCCCCTAATACACTATACAACCATAAATCAACTGCACATGATATCATATTACATATAGTATTAACTTACCAAATCACCTCAGGGGTCCAATTTCTTGAAACAAAAGTGTGAAATATTTCATTGTTTTCAGCTAATTTTTGTAACCACTCAGACAAGACTATCGGGAAATCAACAAAGAAAATATCATGTAAGTTTGTAAATACATACATGTGTAACCACTGCTATGAACTAATCTATGGGTTCTTCTTCTTATCTCTGAAAAAATCATGCTCCTTTTCCTCTAATGACTATCTTATCTCTTCCTTAGTTGGCGGGTAGTGGGCAGGATCAGGGTTCAACATTAATTCACCAACAAAACCCTAAGATACCACCCCTTTTGACATCACCCACAAGAAGGTAAAGTGTCACACAAGATATCTACAGGGACTGCAAGAACTAAGTTTCCACGGTCATGAAGGGAAGGGAGGCATTCATCATAACCATTACACTTAGCATGTGTTCATTATACCATTTATCATATGCGTAGAAACATAAAAATGTATAACATGTTCATATTAAACAAACATACATTATGTTCATGCAATAAAGAGAAAAATAAACACATCACAACACATGATAACACATATACACCATGATTTAATGTGCTCACCCAAAATGGGCTACATCCACAATGACCAACTTCTTATATTATTCATAATCATCTCTTACAAAATATGTGCACTGGGCTCATACATTATGCCCTTGTCATTCTCCTATCCTTGTATCTATCTCTCTTCATTTTTACATTCACGCATACAACATGTACTTAGCTCTTCTTACTTGTTCATACACTTCTTAATTTTATTCTTATTCTAATTATTTCTCTATCACACCTTCACTACTTCTTTCTTAGCTATTTCTCTATCCCAACCCTTACATATTTATATAATTACATGAGAGATTATCCATTTTCCAATGGACCAAAATTCCTAATGACTTCTAACAATCTTCCTTCATTTTCACACATTGGTCCCAAAAATGCGCTAACTACCTTTCCTTCTTCTACGTGTGTTGCACAGTTCCCAAAAAGTCATGTTCCAACATTGACGAAGATGATGGTCTCATTGGTCCAAGATTACTTGTGGTTGCAACCAAGTGGAACCTTCTTCATCCAACTCATGGATACTGGTTTTAGTTTGGAACTTAGTGCTAATCACTTTATTTAAGCATGAGACATGAAAAATAGGATGGAACTCAAAATGACTAGGTAGAGTTAACTGGTATGAAATCGGCCCCACTCACTTGATAATTGTATAAGGAGAATAAATTTTGGGAGAAAGTTTCTGACAGTGTTAAACTTTGAGTGAAGTCTTATTATAAGGTTGCAGACAAAGAAAAACCTAGACCCCTTCAACAAATTGATATTATGAGATACGTTGATCTACTTGTTTATTCATGTAATTATAAACCATGTCCAAATTTATTTGAGGGTATGGAGAATGGTCGCTCATACTGTAGGATTGTTTTCAATATTATAAAACTTAGAGAGACCTAACATGTATGAGAGAAATTATGGTTTATTTTTCCCTTTGACTTCTTCAAAAGGAGTCATGCGAGTAGCACTATGGTAAGATGTATTGTACTACCATTCAACTAGGGGTAACCACTGAGCCCACTGATTTTGTCTGTTGGATGAAAAACACTGCAAATGTGTTTCCAAAGAATTGTTGATAACTTTATTTTTTCCATTGTTCTATGTATGGTAGGAAGTGTTGAGATGCAATTGTGTTCCCTGGAGCCTCAAAAAATCTTTCCAAAAATTGATGGTAAAAGCTGGATCAGGGTCAGAGACAATAGAATAACGCATTCCATGAAGTTTGAGTATATTATCCATAAACAATTGAGCCATTGTGGATGTGGTGAACATGTTTTTAAAAACACATAAATGAGAATATTTGAATAGACGATCTACAACCACCATGATGATTGACTTATTGCCCGATTTAGGTAGTACAACAATGAAATCCATATAAATATCCCTCTAAATAGCATGGGAAATTGGGAGAATTTGGAGTGTTCTTGGAGCTGTGACTATTTCTCTCTTATTGCATTGACATGTATAATATTTAGCCACTAAGGTGTGAATGTCTTGTTTCATACCATCCCAAAAAAAAAGAATTTTCGACCCATTCATTGGTTTTTGTAAAGCCACAATGCTTAGTTGTGGGTGAAGCATGAAGATCAAAAAGCACCATGGATTCAAGTTGCAAAATTTTAATATATTAGGAAGAAACATGAATATAATGGAAATTTCCAATAGAAGAACAAAATGTAGAGAATAACACAATAAAATGACCCTTTTATTGAAATGGGAGCAATGTTCACTTGCTTCTTCGAGGGGGAAACATCCAACAAAGCAATGTTCTATTAAAATAATTCCCAATAGTTTTTTTTATCATGCCTCCTATTCTTATTTATACTAATTTAATCTTCTAAAGAACATTTTGCATGAATATATTTCTAGAAGAGAAAGCTTCTATTATGTCTTGTTACATTAAGTTGCTCATATTTATTAAATAGACCTTATTAACTAATGTCATCCCTTATTACCTGCAAAATATACTATTGTATCTATGTGAGGGGCTAGGGAGGTTAGGTCCCTACAATTCACTCCCCCTTAAAAAGAGTGTTGTCCTCAAGTCTTAAGATGTTGAAATGTTTGTAGAATAGTCATTAGCTCCCAGGTTGCATCTTCTAGTGGAGTATCCTTCCATTGAACTAACACTTCCTAGATGGTGTACTGATGGAGACAATTCTCTTATTGGTAAAATATGGCTTGTGGATGAAAAAATATGTAACCTTCTTCATACAACTTTGGTAGACTAGTATGACCATGCCTCTTGGTGCAAATCACTTTATTCAAGTAGGAGACATGAAAAATAAGATGTATCTTGGAGTTGTTGGGAAAATATAACTAATAGACCATTGGTCCTACACGTTTGAGAATAGTATAAGTACCATAACATTTGGGGGATAGTTTTTGATACTGTCGAGATTTGAGTGAAGTAATATTGTACAGTTGTAGACAGAGAAACACTTGGCCCCCTTTAGAAAATTGACATTCAGAAGGACCCCGATCTTCTTTTTTCTTCATGTCTTTCTAAGCCATGACATAATTTTCTTTGAGATTATTAAGAATGGTCATGTGGTTTGTAATATTTCAGTCAACCTCATGAACATTGATTATTCCTAGCATGTATGGGAGAAATGATGGTGTCTTATTTCCGTATACTTCTTGAATGGGAGTAACACGAGTGTCCATATGGTAAGAGGTGTTGCACCACCATTGATCTAAGGGTAACCATTGAACCCACTGATATTGTCAGTCATATGCAAAACACCTCAAATATGTTTCTAGAAAAATTTTGACCACTTCCATTTGGCCACCCATCTAGGGATGATAGGTTGTAATAAGTTGCAACTAGGTTCCCTACAGCCTGAATAATTCTTTCTAGAAATTGTTAGTAAAATTTGGATCACAATCATATACAATAGAATGAGGCATTCCTTGGATTGTGAAGACATTATCCATTAGAATTTGAGCCATTGTAGATGTTGTGAATGGGTATTGAAGAGAACAAAAATGAGCATATTTAGAGAGGTGATATACTACCACCATGATGACTGAATTATTTCTGAATTTGGGTAACCCCCCAATGAAATCCATAGAAATATCCATCCAAATAGTAGGTGGAATTAGAAGTGGTTGAAGTGTGCCAGGATTTTTTACATTCTCACCCTTATTGCATTTACATATATCACATTCCTCCACAAAGGTTCATACCTTTTGTTTCATACCATCAGAAAAGAAAGAATGTTTGACCCATTCATAAGTTTTGATAAAACCTGAATTCCTTGCAGTAGGAGAAGCGTGAAACTCAGAGAGAACCATGGATTTAATGACCCACTCTTTACTTAAATATAGGAAAACTTTATATTGAAAATCTTCATTATGACAATAATACCCTGGAGCATCTTGGCGATCCTGTTGGAGTTTTTGGATGAGGTTGGATATTTTGGGGTCATGAAACCATTCTTCGAGAACAAGATGAAGCCACTTGGTGAAAATGAATGAGAGGGAAAACAGGGACCCTTCTTCTTTATATTTCATGGAAGGAGAATCATCCACCACATTTTATATACCATTTTTGAAAATGCATCTTTCTAGGAAGTACTTGAGGATTTGATGGTTTGTTTTTGGAAGCATTGTCCCAATAGATAAGGGAACCATATATCCATTGCATGAAAAATAACCATCATTTCTTTTTCATATATTGGTGGGCTAAAATGTCGCTCGAAAATAAGTTTAATGGTGAAAGAGAAAGTGCATCCATCCTACATTAGGATTATCCTGATTCCCTTCCCTAATGCATCACCTTCTAGAAAAAATGTCTTGGTGAAATTAGGTAGGGTCAGTACAAGAGTAGTGCGCATAAATTCATTCAGTTCTTGGAAGGATTGACCCGCTGCTGGAGTTGAACTGAAGGAAATCTCTTTTAGGAGAGATTTTATGGAGTGATCCAAATGGATCTCCGCACGTGAAAGAAATTCTTAATTTGTGCCATGTTGTTTTTAAAGGTGGAGAAAAAAGTGTTTAAGTGGATTAAAATGATGCTTTCTTGAGATTTATTTCTCACGCATTTAATTATTCATTTGTGGGAAAAATACTTCATGCATTTTTCATATTAGTTTGATTAATTCTTTTATGAAGTCCTCATGCATTTAATTATGCATTTTATGAGCTTTAATAACTCATACATTATTATTATTCACTTGTAAGTAAAATGATTTATATTTGTGAGAGAAAATTTGTCTCACATATTATTCATTTATTAATTATGGAAATCGGTTTTCATCTGAGAAACCACCTCACACAAACTTGCCATTTTTCTCAATTGTAGGTTGAGAGAATCAAGGGCATGCCTGGAAAGTCTTTGGGTGGTTTTGAGACTTTTCCATTTTTGAGCCTAAGATCGTTGAAGATCCTACTTTTAAGGATCTTGTTTTTTCCTTCTTTTTAATTAGATCCTACAATTGTGGATCTCGTAATTAATGCTCTTAGTTGGAGAGTGAGTAAGGAAAAACTATATATATTCCTTATGTGAGCCATGTTGAAAGAAAAATAGAGAGAGTGCTTAGCTATTGAGATCCATAGTGCTGAGCTAATGAAAAGTCATAGTGCTTGAATGTAAGAGAGTTTTGAGAGCTCTATTTGAAGAAGGAATATAGAAGATCTATATTCTAGTTGGAGCAGGTCTAGAGAAGTAGCCCCAGAGGTGGAGGGGTGAACTTCATTATCAACATCAGTTGTATCTCTCTTATTTGCCTTCATATGTGTTTTTTTCTATTCTATGTTCATTTACTTATGTTTATGTGTTTTAATGAATTATGATAAATGAACTAATATGCTCAATAAAACCTGTATAAGACATAGTCAATTTAAAGATCCTCACATTGTAAACATTTGGGAGAGTAATACTTGACCCGTTTTCGGATCAAGTGGTATCAGAGTAGGTGACTGCTTTGCAGGATGGGCAGAGGAGTGATGCATGCCGAAAGAATGCAAGAGTTGCAAGAGATCAATGACAACATTCAAGATGACAATGCAAAATTGAGAAGACTTTTGCAAGTAGCTGAAGAGGAGAAGCAGGAGCTTCAAGAGATGCTACGAGCCAAAGAAGAGTTATTGTCTAAGCTGCAGAAGGTTGAGAAGATGGATGATGCATCTCAAAATGAGGTATATGATGTTTCTTCATGTTCTGTTTTCTCTCAATATGAAACTAATGTTGGCATGAAGATCCTCATGAATATGGGGTATAGAGGAGGTGGACTTGGTATTAATGGTCAAGGAGTCACCCAGCCATTGGAGGTTGTACCAAGACAACCATTTGCAGGCTTGGGTTATGGACATGAAGAGAAAGGAGAATGCTCGAAAGTTGTTGAACTGAAAGCCATCTCTTCACCACCGGATTCAAAAAAGGGAATAAAGACAATTAGTCATCATCAGTTCAAGGACAAGTCAGGAAGGTATAATAGTCATTCAAGTTATTATTTTGCATATAAGAGAAATGATTGCTTCCATAGATCTTCTAACCGTGATTTAGTTAAGCATCAAATAAAGAAAATGTGGGTTAATAAGACAGATGTGTCCATGAGAAGTGAGACCAAGTAGAAGAAGAACCTTTCATATCCTTCTGCAAGAAATGTACAACTGAATGGAAAACGAAGGAATTTCTATAATTTCTGCAAAATCAGTGGCCATTGGGAGAAGAAGTGTTGGAAATTGTACCCTGAAATTCGCCACAAGTCAAGCAAGCAGAATGTAAAAGAGCCTGTGAAGAAGGAAGCTCCACCATTGGAAAGGCATGATTACGAGATGAAAGTGCCTGGTGCTGGTTCGGTAAAAAGTTCATAATGTTTTTGCAAGCTTTATTTCTTATATGTTGCAAAATTGTGAGTTTTATGGGGGCAGGTATCCCTCTTTTGATGGAAAACACTCAAAAACGTTTCAACTCAGAATCGAGAAGTAATGGCATCATTGTGAAGGACTGGACGAGAGAAATCCAATGGTGTGAAAATCATGCCAAATAGCCTCTGGATGAGAAATTTTCTTCTTATATTGGATATGGTCGATGACCGCAGTCGAATTCTCAAGAGCTAAGATAGAATGTTGTCACAACACTACAGACATGAGGTGGTTTATTTGCCATTTTTTTGAGGGCCACCTTTGTTGCATAACCGATGTCCTAAGCTTTGAATATGCACAGAGGTTTCCTACCACCTTGGAAACTCTGATTGTGTTTCCAGTTGCTTGCAGAGAGATAGAGCTCAAGCCTTGCAGAGGCACAAAACACCGATGGACTTTTGACCAGTGGACATGCACACAGTTCTATATAGGATGAGGAAACTGAACTTGAGCCTGATGTAAATGAGCCAAGGGATCTGGTGAATAATGTGATGGATCGAAGGCACTGTTGGTGACCTCGGCCACCAAGAGTTGTTTGTGGTATTCCTTCTCAGCAGAAATCATGAGAGTATAGGAAGAAAGAAAAAAAAAATGAATGCAAGGATACAACACCAAGTTTTTTTGGAACTCAGTCACATTCACGTTCAGAGCACCATCAAAACACAGGGAAGATCCGACAAAGATGAATACAACAATGAGTTTTTTTTCAAGAGCATCCAATGAAGATAGTGGCACCTCTGTGCTCGCGTTCAACTTCTGAGAAGATTTGAGACCGTCGTCCACTGGGGTTTCAACCGAATAAATTTTTCCATGGGTTTCCATGGGTTCAATATCGATGGAGGGTTGATTTTCTAAGGTCTTGGAGTCATCTCTTACTGGCTTTGCCATGGATCCTATGAAAAAAAATGTCGGTTGCCTCAGACATGTCTATGAAAATTCGACTGCATTTATTCGACAGTCCACAGGAATCGAACCCACAAGGTGGAAGACTAGGAAACCCTGCAGGCATGTACAATTGCTTGCCATCTTGCAGATTCGATCTAGAAACAGATCCACGATTTCCTTATTGATGGTATAATGGCCACGAGCGAAGTTGTTGGCGGCATCTTCTTTACCACTGATAAATTGCTCTGGGTGAAAAAGTTGTCGATATGTGTCGGTTCGAACTTCGTCTATGACAATTGGTTCCAGATCCAGAAAAAATGGCATAGTGAAATGAATTCATTTTTTTGTTGTTATACAGATCACAAAAGGCCTGAAAGTCGGGATTTGATCCGCGGCCTGATTTTCTACATGAAAAGATCGATTTGGATATCATAGAGGAAAATCGTTGAACCAAGCTGTGGTGAACATGTTTTGCCCACGCGTTTTTCCAATACGTCATCATGAGAAATAGAAACTGGCCTGAATTTATATGAGGAGATGGGACTCATTATTGTTATCATTTCTGAGTTTTATAAGCTTTGTTCTGGTAGTGCGATTCAGTGTTTTGGAAATATTGACGTTCAATACAGAGTTGGAAATCAAACTATGTGCGTTGTTCATATGCTTCCCTACTGGAGCCGAATTCCTACACAACACCGATAGCCAAGAATCCAGAGATACAGGCCTTGTTCAAGGCATGGAGTTATATATTTTTGTTTCCATTGTGCAAGGAGACCAAAACAAAGAGTCGAAGAATGACAGTGCGTTCCAGGCCTTGCAAACAATATGGTCGACCTTTGACAAAGGATAGTTCAGTTGAGCTGAGGGCTAGGGCCATTACACCAAGTTCATAAGATCTCGGGCCTAGCACCATTCAGAACTTTAAAGATGCCTAGATATTGGAGAAGGAATCATCATTATGACCAACTCAATAATATTTTCATGCAATAAATCGAGCACAGAAAATCCATGAAAGCCGAACTTAGAGAGGGTATGGTTTTCCCATCTTATGCACATTATTGGCACATTGAATTATCATGTAATTTCCATTTGGCATTTCAAAATTGGCATGTAAATTGTTGTAAATGCCATGTAAAGGCCATAATTTAAGTTAAAACTTGATGTAAAGATGATTATGAAGCATTGAAAAAAAGGCTTGTTTATCCACTCTTACGTGAGGAAGAGTGAGAGACGTCTTTTTGCGCATTAAGCCTTGTTGGCTTCTTTCTAAAAAGTTGATTGAGGCATTTTTTGCCTAAGCCTATTTTTGGCATTTTCATGTAAACTTGACCAATGAGTGTGGTTATAAACTCTTGGCAAGTGTTTCAAAAAATGTAAATAGGTATGATCAGTCACAGATCCAGGTTATCATCAATTACAGGTTGCAAATTTAAGCAGATGTGGGCGTTTGCATTCTGATTTCGAAGAACATAGGTGAAGGAGTCTTGAGGGGATGTTCCTTTTTCGAGCATTTGCATTGTAGTAGTTGCAGGTGTTGGTGTTGCATTCTGATTCCGAAGAACATTGGTGAAGAAGTCTTAAGGGAACGTGCCTTTCAGAGACATTTGCATGCATTTGATGATGGATTGAAGCTGATACTTTTGGAGACCAAAAGTTTCTTTTATGGGGAGGTGTGATCTGAATGGATCTCTGCACGTGAAAGAACTTCTTAATTTGCACCATGTTGTTTTTAAAGGTGGCAAAAAAAGTGTTTAAGTCGATTAAAATGATGTTTTCTTGAGTTTTATTTATCACGCATTGAATTATGCATTTGTGGGAAAAATACTTCATGCATTTTTCATATTAGTTTGATTAATGCTTTTATGAGGTGCTCATGCATTTAATTATGCATTTTATGAGCTTTAATAACTCATACATTATTATTATTATTCACTTGTAATTAAAATGATTAATATTTGTGAGAGAAAATTTGTCTCACATATTATTCATTTATTAATTATGGAAATTGGTTTTCATGTGAGAAAACACCTCACACCAATTTGCCATTTTTCTCAATTGTCAGTTGAGAGAATCAAGGGCATGCTTGGAAAGTCTTTGGGTGGTTTTAAGACTTTTCCATTTTTGAGCCTAAGATGGTTGAAGATCCTACTTTTAAGGATATTGTTTTTTCCTTCTTTGTAATTAGATCCTACAATTGTGGATCTTGTAATTAATTCTCTTAGTTGGAGAGTGAGTAAGGAAAAACTATATATATTACTTATGTGAGCCATGTTGAAAGAAAAAGAGAGGAGAGTGTGCTTAGCTATTGAAAGCCATAGTGTTGAGCTAATGAAGATTCATTAGTTCTTGAATGTAAGAGAGTTTTTAGAGCTCACTTTGAAGAAGGAATATAGAATATCTGCATTCCAGTTGGAGTAGGTCCGGAGATGTAGCCCAGAGGTGGAGGGGTGAACTCCATTATCAACATCGGTTGTCTCTCTCTTATTTTCCTTCATATGTGTTTTTTTCTATTCTATGTTCATTTACTTATGTTTATGTGTTTTAATGCATTATGATAAATGACCTAATATGATCAATAAAACCTGTATAAGCCATACTCAATTTAAAGATCCTCACATTGTAAACATTTGGGAGAGTATTACTCAACCCGTTTTCGGATCATGGAGGGTGCATTTTTTCCATAATTTTGAACAAACTTGCAATAATATCTCGTTAAACACAGTAAGCCACACATACTTTTAATATTTTTAGGGAGATGCCAATTCTGCATAGCTTCAATTTTCTTAGGATACACCCTTACACCATCCTTGCCAAAAATATGACCCAGGTACTGAAGTTCAGAGACACCAAAATCACATTTAGACTATTTGAGGAAAATTTTGTGCTTGGAGAGGAGATGGAGAACTTGATCTACGTAGGTGATATGGGATGTCCATGTTAACTATAGATTATAATATCAACAAAGA
The DNA here is from genome assembly GCA_032191745.1 of Picea mariana. NCBI lineage: Eukaryota > Viridiplantae > Streptophyta > Pinopsida > Pinales > Pinaceae > Picea > Picea mariana. The sequence continues at coordinate 15,857 of JASDQU010215362.1, forward strand.
AAATTTACGCAAAGTGATGAAGGAAAGGATGAAATACATGATTCATGAGAATTTGAAAAGTGGAGGGGGGATTACAGAGACCAAAGGGCATGACCAAGAATTCATAGTGGCCCTCATGAGTGAAAAATGTTTTATTGGGAATGTCTTCCTCTTTCATACATATCTAGTGGTATCCAGAATATAGATTGAGTTTGTTAAAGTATTGAGCCCCACTGATTTCATCTAGCACGTCATATATGACGGTAATTAGGAATTTGTCCTATATGGTAGGTTTGTTGAGGGAACGAAAATCAGGACACATGCACCAAGTTCCTTCATTCTTGAGGACCATCAGAACAAGGGAAGAATTGGGGATGGTACTAGGACATATAAAACCTACCTCTAAAAATTCGTGGACAATTTTATCGATTTCATTTTTTGAGTAAAAGGATGATGATAAGGGAGAAAATTGGGAGAAATATTGCTCGGTATAAAAGGAATGGAATGATCATGGTCATCACAAGAGGTGGGAAGGAACTCGGGGGTTTGGAGAACTATCTGATGGTGTGAAAGGATGGATTGAAGGTCGATTTGTACCAAGGGTGTCTCAACTACTTGATTGGAATGGATTTGGGTAATGATGGAAGAATGACACTTTTTTAGTAACGTTTCCATGCGGTGGGAACTGATGATCTCTGGAGATCCTGTAGTAATTCCTTGGAATTTATATTGTTTCCCTTCCTATTGGAAATGCATGTTTAACTCCCTAAAATCCATGATTTTGGGTGCTAGAGTACATAACCATTCCTCACTAAGATTAACGTGAAAACCACCCATGTCAATAGAAAACATGTGAGATTTCAGGTTATACCGACCAATTTGAAAGTGCACATTTTCACAATGCCCTCCACATTTCTTGGAACCATCATTAGAAATCTTGATTTGAAAATTGTTGACATGGAAAACATAGAAAGTGACTTCTTGGGAAAGTCAATGATGAATGAAATTATGAGTTCTACCACTCTCAACTAGGATGATGACTTTCTTATTCTTAATGTATTCAATCTACTTGAGGGTTTGAGGAGTAGAAAAATAAGTTAGACTATGTAATGAATTTAATGGCTTACTTCGAGAGGATCAGAGGGAAATGTAATATCATCGGTTGGGATTTCAGGTCATTATTTACACTTATGCACTGGAAATTATTTATCATCACAATTATAGAAAATACCCTTCAATTTGCGTTCAACCATGTATGCTTGTGTTAACTTGGGTACCTTGAGAGGGTTGGCCTGAGGGGCAAGGGTGTTGGGTTCAGGGTGGGGGAAAAAAGTGGGTTTTCTACTCTGGTCCAAGATGACCTGTTGTGCTTCCTTGGAATGCTTAATGGATTCCAACCTATTCTGAGGGAAATCCATGATGACCTAGGTGTGAATTTCATCTTTAAGGACACTAATAAATCATTCGCTAAAGAAAGCATCTGTCATTCCCTCCAATCATAAATCCAATTGAACGAAGGAAACAATAAAATATTCCACTCTTCCGGACTTTTTCAACTTGGTTAGATGTCCTTAATGGTAGGTCTTTGCGTCAAATCATTGATACAACTCTGCAACAAACTGTAACCAAGAAACATACCCTTTGTGTGCATTGTAACACCATTGCAACAATTTCCATCTTTCTGGATCCAAATAGAGAATTCCATAATGAATCTTGATTCACTCATTAGTGTTACCATGTAGGGGGAAATAGTCTTCCATATGAGTAACCCAAGCTTGTGGATTTGATCCATCAAATTTTTTGACCTCAACTATGCGGAGACGGGTGTTATGAGGTAGGGAGTTGAAATGAGAGTGTAGAGGTGATTAGAGTCCACACCTTTAGTACAGAGAGGTGGTTCAGAGGAGGAAGGAACATTTAATTTGTTCATGAATTCGTTGAGAGAGGAATGGAATTCAACAATTTCTCTACCGGGTTGGGCTTGGAACTTTTGCATGAATGGCTGGGATTCTCTGATTTACTTGGGCTTGAAGGGAAGTAAGGTTAGAACTCAATTTCTGATTGGTTTCTTCTTTGCAAGTGGGATCCATGAGAGGATGAGGGGTGGGTCCATGGATAAGAAACCAAAGAATTTATATATACCATGGTGATTAGGGAAGCAATAGGAGACTAATGGGATAAGTAGGAAATAAGGGTGTCGAGAATGGTATGGGTCCATGGGTTAAAAATAAAAAAGTTAAAAATTAGAGGTATGACAATGATCAGGGTGAAATTAGGAATCCAACGAGATAGGTATCAAATAAGGGTGTGAGCAGGAAAAACATGTTGGATTACTGAGAGGGGGGGTGAATCAGTAATAGAGCAATTTAACCATATAATCCAAGTGTTATATCAATGAAGCATTATTATCCAATAACTGCAGAGTAAATAAGAAATGAACAAATGAACAATCATACACATACACAGTACACCAGTGTTTTA
>JASDQU010215366.1:581-36544 GCA_032191745.1 Picea mariana
CCTAGCAATCAGAAACTCCACCATCATGAAGTCTCGAACTCTGAAATGTTGAAAGGGACTATTGTGAGTCTCGAAAACCCGAAAGGAAAAACTCTGAAATCCTGCTAGTCGTCCATCTCAGTGGGTTATGTGAACCGTTCGATCACTTCTGATATTTTGTGATCATGAATTTTATAATGTTGGAGTCACGATGACTCGAAGAGAAAAACACCTTTTGATGTAGGCTGTGGTCACCATCAGTGGTCATGTGAGAGGGAGGAGCTAGCACCAAGCTAAGCTAGAGACTCTTCACCACAGGAATGTCGAAATGTTGAAATGTTGAAATGCAAAATGGCGAAATCAACGCGAGACCCTGTGCTTGTAATCCAACGGTGTTGGATACTTGGAAATCTGATCGAAGGGATACTGTTTTTATTCATGATTAATTGTTCAGTTACAATTCAGTTAGCAGAACCGAATCATGGTTCTTAGATAGTTGGTGTTTTAGTTGTTTAAGTGTTGTTCTAGGGATTTGAGGGGTAACTAAAGGGGTTGTAGTGTATAAAAGAAACACGCAGTGACTGTGTGTGGTTGGTGTATATGGAATTAATGGTATAGCCATAGCTCTAAGTTAAAATTCATTTCTTTAAATGAATATAAAACCGAAATAAAATCATACGGGGATAGTGAGAAGAAATGATGAAGATATAGCAGAGATCAAGGGGAGAAGAATGGATTTTGATATGATTATATAAATAGAGAGGACTTGAATGATGAATCCTTTGCCAGAGAATATAAAGAGTTGGTTTGCAGGTTCTTAGTGACAGAGAAGGATTCCAGGGAGGTAAAGAGGAGCAAGGGTAGACTGTAAAAGTATCCTATACAAGTTGGTGCTTGTACATCTGGGAGTTGTTGTAACATATCGCTCTGGGGCACTGAGAAAACTTATTCTTTGAGGACACTTGCTTGCAAGTGATCCGGACTATTATGATATTAAAACATTTGTCCTTGATTATGATGCATTATGATAGATGACCTGATGTTTTACTGCACTGACATAGACAGGTGCTATTGACTCGGTCTTATTGAGTGTGCAGGGTTTTGGACCTTGAGGATGAAGAGGCATCAATGAAACCCTTGGACTCCGAATCGAGTCAGGGAGTGTGCTACTGAGGTTTGATTGTTTTACTATGATTTTAGTACATTTGATTAGATGATATGATTTGGACATGTCTGGCATGATTGTTGATGATGCAGGCTGACGATAGCTTGCCGACCAGACTCACATATGGAGTAAAGGGGTCACACACAACTACCAGAGAGGTTGAGGGAGAGGTGTGGACAGTAGCCCTGCCACAGCCTACTAGCACTCCCATCGTAGCTCGAACTGTAGGTTAATGATTACCTAGTTTTAGAGGACCCACGATGCCATGAGGGAAGACTACGACAATGGCTCACGATGATTCTAAGGGGTGCACAATAAGGCGGGGGCCTTATTCCTTAGAATCCCTTAGTCTCCCACAAGTTCACCTGCGGAGTGTTGACTCCAGGGGTTATCGATGTCTACCAATCAGTCAAAAGGTGAGTGGCACCCTTGGAGCACGTGGTGCGTCCTGAAGGGCATGTCGCGCATGTTATCACTCCAGGAAACTCTCCTAGGCTATAAGTCAGAGATGCCTGGTAACTTAAACTTTTGGAAACTATTTTCTCAATAATGGGTGTAGGTTTGGATCAAATGGGAAATACTGATCTACTAAATTTGTGTTCAGAGAGTCAAATGTGCACAATCATATAAGACAATTCTCTCAAGAATCAATAATCAGATGGATAGCTTGTTGGTGGGTGAAGAAGGCTATGCTTATCAACCAGAACATACACATGATGGGCTAAGTAAATATGGAAGTGATTACTAATCAATAAATGTTTATGAATTGACTGGATGAGATGACAGTCACCAGCAATTAGACAAACATAGATAGATCAATAACAACCATCGAAGTATAAGAAAAGAAAGAAAGGGAAATCTGACATTAATAAAGAGAGAAACTTGTGATCTATATTATAACATAAGAAATTCTATTACAATATGGTGTAGACTCAGTCTCTCCAGAATCAAACCCTGTGTTCATCTCCAGTTTTCAACTTTATAGCCTTTACAACACAGTATCTAGATCTTGAATTAATGGATCAGATATGCCTAAAATAGAAAGTCAAAACTAACTTGCAAAAGGAATGATCCTCAAAATGAGGTCAATCCAACATTTCATGGTCTTCATATCTTGTAGAGTCCTTGTGCAATGAAGAATAGCCTTATAAGGATGATTGAAGACTCTTCCAAGAGATAAAATTCGAATTTGCTGAGGTGTGCAAAAAACCCTGATTTTCTGCCTTTTAAAAAGGTACCAAAACTAATTGAAACACCTCTTCTTTCCCTTATCCATCAAAAATAGCTATTGGATATGACTTGATAATTCAACAAATATCCATTTGAAAAGGTTTTAAACCATTCCAACTCAAAAAATCTTGATCTGGGCAAAAATTCGGTCATCCTGGCAGTAACAGGATTTCGGTGACTAACTCAGGTAAAAATTAGGTTGTTTAACCACCGAAAGCTCTTCTTTTGGTGGTTAATGAGCGCTTTTCACGCTTTCCTAAACCACTGAAAGTCAGAGTTTCTTTAAACTTCAAAATTTCAAAATTCTGATTACCTGGATGATTGCTTGAAAGTTGCTGGTAAAATCTCCTTGGATATGATTTTCCATTTGTGTTCTGTGGATGTCCTTTGGCTGCCACTTGTTCTTTATTTTCTGCCTTGAAATATGTAAATATTTCTTCTATACCTACAGTTTCAGCTGCATTTTCCTTTGTATAGGTCTCTTTGGTAGTCCATGGTGGAGACTAGACACTATCATTATTGAATCTTTCAATTTTGCGTGCATGATCATAATTGAAATGATTCTTAGTTATCTGAGATCTTGAAGCCTCTCTCACATAGTCTACATCTTATATTACTCTTGGACCTTAATTTGGAATCTTTAAGAGTACAAAATTCAAGCAATTCTTCTATGAGAGCCTCCATTGGTGCCATCGCATTTGCAATTTTGGCTAATACAAAACGCAACTTCAAAGAAAGTAGATGCATTTTATCCTCTTCAGAATCTTTTGCAACATTCATTAAATGGCCTCCCACAGATAAATCATTGAGAATGATGTCTTTTGCCACTGTATTATTTTGGTCCTTACATCCCCATGTGTCCTGAAGTAGTGAATATAAATCCATTTCACAATATGCAAACAACTTTGAGACTAGATTTGTCTCCCTTTCATTTTTAACCTGGCCCCATATAGTTTGAAATTTGTAAGAAAGATTGCGTAATTGATATGAAATATCCCTTTTACTACAGTCCGTGTAATTTTGATCTAGTTCTGAGCTAGTTCCTATCATTCTGCAAGACCTCATTTGTGTTGTTTTGTAGTCTCGTGCCTGAGATGGATAGCAGTCATTCAATGAATTGTGATAAGAGGGAAAGAGCCATCCCGCGAAACATCTCCTTCATAAGACTTAACGCTTGGGCACTCTATTCGTTGGAAAAATTATGAGAGAAAAACCATGGTGTTCTTACCCTAAATAATTTGATCAACCCTCTTGACATTGGCGATGTTAGTCAAGACAATCAACAGCTTTGAGAGGACTGATAAAGAAAAATACGATCCCAGAAAAACCCTTTGAGCTCCGCGTAATCTGCGATCTGACACTTGGCATTCGTATTAGCTTATTGATGAGGCAAATGAAATCTGAAGCTTGGCATTATGAGATTCGATGAATCCATCTCCCCTAGTCACCAGAATTCACAGTTTTTCCTGTGAGAATTTCGAGTAACGTAAGGGAGAAGGAGTTGGAGGAGGCCTAGGAACCGCCTGAGAACTAGCATTAGTTATAATATAGGCAACGTTGGGCAAGCCAAATGATAGATATGATCGACTTCTACCAATAACGTCTCAGTCACATCATGCCGAATAAGTTCAAAATTTGGATTCCCAATCCATTTCCTTCGGTTAACTTTTGATCCAGTGAAAACGTTGTCAGCAACAATCACCTCATTGTTCCCAGATTCCATCAACTAATCTACCAAGGGTTGGTGTGATGTGTCGACCTGTTTGTTTGACTCGTAACATAGCATAAAAATTGGGTACGTAACTTGACTCATGGCTTGGACCATTGCCATGTGATCTAATTGTAACTTAGATTTATGACTCATGGCTGGGCTTGGCTTGTGTTGTCGACATAGTTTATTGGGTGGCTACCATAGGAATTAGGCAATGTTATTTCAACTAGTGACTTTGAAATTGAATGCTTGGTCAATAAGCTTGAATCATGGAATGGCTTTTTAAAACAAACCATCAAACGCGATAAGATTAGACTTAGATATAAGGATTTTTAGTATATTGATAGCTTAGGCTTGTGATTTGATATTAGAGACTCTAGACTTAGGACAGTGACTAGATGCAATAGATTAGGGCTAACAAATTTATTCATATTTGTAGGTCTGGAGGGAAGAACCAAAGGATGCTTGGACAAAGCCATCAACAAGAGTTTAATGAAGGGTTTGGAAGTTATGGCACTGCCCAAAAGACCTAATAAAATGACAAGTCAAAAAGAGAGTAATGAGGACACTCTAGAAAATACCAGTGCATTTTTTTATTGCTAACAGCGCAAAAGAAACAATAGAGGTGAGTGGCACCCTTGGAGCACATAGTGCATCCTGAAGGGCACATCACGTTGATGATGATAAAGGAACGAACCTAGATGGCCCTAAGACAAATATCTCATTACGAAATTTTAAAACAACTTCCCTAATTAAAATGTCGCCCAGTTCAGAATCTAAGTCCTAAGTCTAAAACTTTGTTAGGGGTAGAATTTTGTCTACCCTTAAGAAAATATCTTTATAAAAATAAAATAATAATAAAAAAAAACCACTTAAGCAATAATTTTGGTTTTCATAAATTTTTGGGTAAAATGAAGGTAGTAAGAAATTAAATAAAATTTGTGAAAAAAACGAAAAGAATAAATTAATTGTTTTAACTTTTGATAGTTTAAAAAAGATACTAAATTAATAATAAAAATAAAAGAGGGAAACTCATGGTAAAAAGAAAGAAACCAACTTAGGAAAGAGTCAGCATTTAAGAAACTTCTAATTTTGAACTAATTTAGCAATTTCTTTTTAGGGAAAGCTTTTAAAACCTGTAAGGGAATCTAGGGACACCTAGGAGTAAATTTAGGAGTAACTCTAGGTGGGTGAAGGAAATGAGACAATAAATAAATTAAAGAAAATAATTATTGGAGGAAAGTGGCGGATGGATGACACTTGTACGAAGGAGAATTTTTAGAAGATTTTTATTAAAACTTAAATTAACTAAGATTTAATGAAAGAATGGAAGTTCTAAAACTCTATAAAAGAAAGGGAGGAGAAGGAAGAAGGGGAGGTACTATTAGCGTAACATTATGCTGTCGGACTAGTGACCTGACTGATTTACTTCTGGGGAGTTGGGATTTCCCAGCTCGGATAGGAGTGGTAGCTCGGCCTTGCAAGGCAAGCTGGGAGCTATACATACCATCTAGATAGTCTGTGGCCCCTTTGCGGCTCGGGGGACTAAGGGGGAAGCAGAGTACCCCTAGCATTGGTTGGGAGGTACCGGTGTAGTCTCAACGGTCAGCGAGCAAGAGAGGCATGCAACGTGGGATGTCATTCAAGCGGGTGATAAGGCAAAGGTATGTTCTTTTAATTAGTAGAGTAGGATGCATTATATCTTATGCTGGGATCCGAACTTCATGTGTAAATGGATTGAATGGTTGTCTTATGTCTGATCTGCATTGGCTCCTGTTAGTTTGACTAGTTTTTATCACTCCAGCATTGTATTCATATGAAGGATGAAACAAAAAAGGAAAAATTTAACGCGACATTCATAGCCTTGGACATTTAAATCTGCACTTTATTATTTGACTGTGTTGACTTGTGTGTCATTTTAGAGCTCTGCCTTCCACCACTCCTTTGTTTTTCTTTTAATGTTGGTACTCCTTACCGACATTGCCTCGTGTTTCTCTTTTAGGGAAGTTGTTCCATCCCTGGATGAATCGCTCTGGCGATTTTCCATCTCAAACCACAACCATGGCTTGTGTGTGGGCGATTTGGGCCTGTTAGAGTCTGTGTTTCATTCACTTCCCTTACGTTCTACTGTTGCAGAGAGTGCCCTTACAAATGGACAAGCTTGCGTCCCTTCCCAAGCCCCACCTAGCGACTATGCCCTCTTTCACTGACCACGTTTGGCCAATCCCAGCACCGACTTCTGCCTTAATTTAATCCCAAAATTCACCCCTGAGCATTAACCTTTCAGTGCGTTGATTCATCTACGCAGTCGACTGTGTAGAACCGCACTTTATGCTCCCAACTGGTGGTCAGGGTGTACCTCGAGTCCTTCAATTGGTCTGTGATTTCCTTGACTGGCTTTGCCGGTTCATGTAATGAAAGTTGGAAATCCACCGAATGGAAAACATTCGTGCTAGTGAACAGGCCTGTCGTCGATCCATAGTATTTGTGCACTGTTTTATTTGCATTTTCTATGGAGATGGAGGAGGTCTTCTTCCAGGTTCGTGTGAAGAAGCAGTAGACCAAACAGCTGGATTCGAAATAGGGAATGCCTTGTCTCTTCTTGTTTTTCTCTACATTTTTATGGGTGCTCTCAAGCTGCACCCTAACGTAATTAACTATTGTGTTCTCCCCAACGTATCCACTGTTTGTATAATTTATTAATGGACTCCTTTTGACAACCACCAATTTCGGCTAGGCCCGCAAGATTTCTCTGAATTTTAATTTAAGCCTTTAATGACATCCGCCAATTCCTATCAGGCCTGCAAGTTTTTGATTTAGAATTTACGCCCTAATAACAATAGCTATATTCTTTTCAGGCTTACCTTCTTACCTTCTTATATTGTTAATTGATAATTATTGTTCATTAGTCTTTATTACATGCCTAGCGAATTCGTATCTAATTTCTGAAACGCCTCTTAATCTATGCATAGAAATTCTGTTTCTATTTTTTGGAATGCCTCATAACTTATGCACATCAATTCATCTCTAAATTCTAGAACATCTCATAGTTATTTACACAGTGTTAACGACGGTCTTGCACACTGCCTCACACACAGTCATACATAGCGATAATGCTGGTTTCTTATGTTGGGTAGCGACAATGCTGGACGCGTTGTACATGGGTTTCAACTCTATGTGAGATCCCTCCTCATGGCTTGTGCTAGGCATTTACACTTAGACTCATCTCTTGGTTCCTCGGGTGCTTGATTATGCCTTTAATGGGCAGTTGAAAATGTTGAATGCTTTGACCTCCAGAATAGAGCTTGGGAAGATGGTTGGGCCCCAAATTTTGGTAGCTTTATATCTGGAGGAAACATACTAATCTAATGGCGGTTTCTTTTAACTAATTTATGACAGACAACCTATCAAATTAATGGTCCTTAACTTTCTGTGTTTAAACTAATGCTTTGGGGAGATTTTGTTTGGGTACTTACCTTCCCGTCTCTGGTAGGTGAATGCCCTTTTTCTTTCTTTTGGTTTCTGTTAGGGTACCTGCAATTTTCTAATGTGTTGGTTGTAGGCTAATATTAACAGGTATTTATGTTTCGCCTTAAATTTTATCATGTCGACAGAGTTTCCGCACCTTCCTTCTACTTTATTCACTCTTCTAGAACCTATACTCTTTACTCCTTGAGCATTAGGTAAACCAATGACTTTCGAGAGCCCTACTTGCTTCTTACTTAAATTAAGTTATAGTGTGAATAAGCATGATTATAATTTAAGGGATTATTTAGTAGAGTATTGTTTATAGGTATATATGGCTTATTGATAAACACATACGGCTATTATAATAGGTAAATGGAATGTTACTACAATGTATCATGTTGTAAGATGTAATGGTAGCGTGGTGGCAAGATAAAATAGGTGTAAATGCTATTGATGATAACCCCTAAGATGTAATGTGTTGTCATTTTATCACAAGGTTTCTATAATATGAAATTTAATGATGTTATCATTATGGGAATGTTATTGTATTTCTACTGTTAATGGCCACCTATAAGATATAAGGTGATTTGTTATCTTATTGCAAGGTGAGTGTGATATAAATGAAATATTGTTATTATTGTTTACATTAACAATTATGTAATGAATGTTAATGTTGATGATAATATTTAGGGTAATGCTATTATTGTTCATGGTAAAGTTAATGGAATGTAATGATTAAAGTTAATACTAATGTTTATGGTAAGGTTAAAATTCTATGTTATTTTTTTTTATGGAAATGTTAATGTAATTGTTATAGATAACATATAAGGTGCAAGGTGGTCGTCATTTTATTTAGTTATTGTAATATAAAATTTAATGTGGTTATTATTGTATGGTAACGATGTTGAAATTTTGTTATCATTGATAACAGATACAATGTAATGTCTTGAACTAAGTTCAATAAGTTGTTATGGTTCAGTAAATGGGGATTTGCGATTAATTGAATTTACATTATTTTTAAGGTTGGATTTGGTAACTCGTCGATTAATGAAAAGGAAATGGATTGATTGATCTGTATTTATTGCCAATTGAGTCATACGTAATGCCTTGTCTTAAAAATGGTTGGTTGTTATCGGAGTCTTGATGACTTGCGCCTTCCATAAATGACATGGTTGTTCATTTAATCATTGTTATACTTGGTTGTAAACTTTTTTCTTGGGTTGCTAGTGTCGGGCAGGATGTAGACACCTCCATGTTCCTCAGAACAGTCGTCAGCCCTAATACCTTAAATGGTTAAAATCGATGGGAACCTGGGCTTGAGCGTTGCTTATGTGTCTTGGAGGTCCTAACCATTGCAGGGTAGGACGGGCGGGTAGTCAGTCTTACTTAGTTGTCGATTGATCATCATTAAATGCATGCAGTTACTTGATGTGCATCTTAGGTCGTCATGTTGTGTTCGTCGTGGTTTGCGTATTCTTCATTGTCAGGTGGTGATGCAAAGTCAAATGTGTTTATTTCCCTTGTACACGCGTGCACAGACATTTAACAAAATAAAAAATTGTACCTGTTATATGAGGTTCATCGTTGTAACGAGGAGGTCTGTTACATATGGTATCAGAGATGGTTCAACCCGCGACTTGGGATCACTACGAATTTCGTTGACATGATTGGATTATACTATTGTTAATCGAGTTGATTGTGTGCGTGTAGGTAATCATGGTTAGAGGACACCGCGGAGGCAGATGATGGGGTGATAGGGGAGGAGGCACGATGCCTCCAGTAGCATCCACATCGGAGGGGTCTAACCCCTAGGGAGACGAGCAGGCTCTCAGACAGGAGCAGATAGCAGTTGGCGATGTAATCGGAATGATGAGATCCTTTCAACGCATGTCCGAGGAACTGATCAGTCGTTTGGATAGAGATGAGGCCAGGGCGTAGACACCCTCTGAGGTTTCACTGCACGCACTGGCCGTTACTGGTAGCATTTACCGTGAACTCGAGAAAGTCAAATTTCTCGAGTTCTTTGGTGCCCCAGACGGTGCAGCCGCTGAGGCATGGTTGGAGAACATGGCAATGTGCTTCACACTTCATGATTATACCTCCAACATGAAGGTCCACATGGCGGTCTTTCAACTTAAGGGGAGCACTCTTCTATGGTGGAAGACGATCCTACTACAATTGAACATGGCTGTCGAAGATGTGTCATGGGAACTGTTCGAGGAATGGTTCCGAGAGAGGTACCTTTCAGAGGAATTCATTGAGCGTCAGCTCAATCAGTTCAATGCCTTACGACAGGGAGGTGGTACAGTGCCCAAGTACGAGGCAGGTTTCATGGAGCTGCTCTAGTATGCTCCACACCTTAACACCGAGAAACTTAAGGTCAACAGGTTCGTATTCGTCCTTAATGACAGCCTGCGTGCAAAGGTTAGGATTTTGATGCCTCAAACCTTGCACGTTGTTGCCCAGAAGGCCCTCATAGTAGAGGAGGAGCTTATCAGTGGGGGTCAGACCAGGACTCTAGCGAGGCTAGAAGGGTAGGTTTCATCTATAACACAGTAGCACCAGACACCAGTGAGACATACACAAGGATATCGTGGCTTCCAGAGGGGACCCACTTTCACTACACCCTGGCGACCACCACCTCAACAGCGGACACCTTATCAGGGACCACTGCATCAGCAGCAGCGTTGCCCAAAGCAGCAGCAGTTTAGGCCTGTTCAGCAAAATAGACCAGGGTTCTAGGCTGATGGGTTGTCATCTTCTACTTTGGGTACCAGGACTACTGGGCCAAAGAAGGGGTGTTGGACGTGTGGGGAGCCACACTACCAGCGCAACTGTCACGTGGAGAGGACCTGAGCGTCCAGATCAGCCGGACCCACTACTGTGGGAGATATGGGCAAGGCCCATCGGATTCATGCCATGGTGAATAACTGCCAGGCAAAGCATCAGTTGATTGTGCTCGATATGTTAGGTACCATCACTGACCAGACCCTTAGTATTTTGAAAGATCCCGGTGCTACCAAGAGTTTCATTTTTGGTGTAGCGCTAAAAAGGATTAAGGTAAAGGCAGTCGAACATGATGAGTTTAGCTTCATGGAGATGGCCTCGGGAGAAAAACATAAAGTTAGAGGAAAGGTTATGGGCTGTGTCCTTAACCTAGGAGAGTTTGTCACGAGGGCCAACTTGTACATCAGGATATTAGGATCTTATGATGTCGTAATTGGTATGGATTGGTTGGAATCACATGAGGCGATACTCAATTGTAAGACAAAATGGTTGAGCTTGGTCGATGATGAGGGACAGAGGCATGTGATTGTAGGCCGTAACTAGGGAGTTTCCCTAAGGTTCATCTCTTCCTTAAATCTACGGAAGAGTATGCACAAGGGGTGCACACTTTATGCAATCCTTGCGTTAAACGAGAAGGGAGTAGAAGAAGGTCTAGAACACCTTCCGGTGGTGAGAGAGTTTGTGGACATATTTTTAGATGAGTTACCTAGGATGCCACTGGAGAGAGAGTTGGAGTTTACCATAGACCTAAAACTGGGGACCGAACCGATAACAAAAACGCCTTATCAGATGTCAACCCCGGAGTTACAAGAGTTGAAAATGCAACTGAAGGAGTTGTTGGACCTAGGAATGATATGTCCTAGTGTGTCACCGTGGGGTGCACCGGTTATTTTCATACGAAAGAAGGATGGATCGTGGAGGCTTTTCATTGACTACCGTCAACTGAATAAGGCTAGGATCAAGAATCAGTATCCCTTCTTGAGAATTGGCGATTTGTTCGATCAAATGAAGGGTGCAACGATGTTCTCCAAGATCTATTTGCGATTAGGGTATCACGATCTGTGGATCAAGGAGGATGATGTCCCTAAGACTTCCTTTAAGACGAGGTTTGGACATTACGAGTTTACTATTTTACTGTTTGGACTGAAAAATGCCCCAGGATTATTTATGAGTTTGATGAACGGGGTGTTCCGCGAGTACTTGGACAAGTTCGTCGAAGTGTTCATTTACGATATTTTGATTTACTCTCGTATGATGAAGGAGCATGACGAGCACTTGCGCTTGGTACTACAGTGTCTGCGAGAGCACAAATTGTATGGGAAATTGCCCAAATGCTCTTTCTATCAATCGAAGATTCACTACTTAGGGCATGTCATCTCCGGTGAAGGTATCGCCATGGATCCAACCAAGGTCGAGGCTATTATGGAATGGCCTGCGTCGACGAATGTCACATAAGTGCGTAGATTTATGGGTTTAGCAGGATACTATCAATGGTTTGTCAAGGGATTTTCGAAGATAGAAAATCCGATCATGGAATTGCAGAAGAAAAACATGAAGTTTGTTTGGACCGAGAAATGCGTGGAAGCATTTCAGAGGCTTAAAGAGTTATTGACGACAACATCGATACTAAAGGTCTCTGACATGGATGCAGAATTCTTGGTATGCATAGACACATCCAAGGAAGGCTTAGGTGGAGTCTTGATGCAAGACAGCCGAGTGATTGCTTACATTTCGAGGAAACTGAGAAGGCATGAGGAGAACTACGCGATACACGATTTTCAGTTATTAGCCATCGTATATGCCTTGAAGGTTTGGAGACACTACCTGGTTGGATGAAAATTTGAATTAAAGACTGACCATTGTGGACTACAACACATTTTTACATAAAGCAACCTGAACGCGTGACAACGACATTGGTCATAATTTCTTAGTGAGTACGACTTTGAGATGACTTACATAAAGGGAACAGTGAACTGAGTGGTGCATGCTTTGAGTCGGAGGCCACACATCTTTTCGGTGTTGGCTCTTTATAGGAATCTACGTGAAAAGATTCTAACTTTACAGCGTGACGACGACTGGTACAAAGAGGTCGAGGGTTTGATCGGACAAAACACAATGATGGTACCATGATATGAGGGATTTTCATTTGATAGTGATGGGTTATTGAGGTTTAAAAGTCATATTTACATACCGCAAAATGACGAGTTGAGGATGTTGATCCTGAACGAGGCTCATAGAGAAGTTTACATGGCTCACCTGGGAGTCATGAAGATGAGGGCAGACCTTAAACCCTTATTCTTCTGGAAGGGAATGAAAGCCGACATAGTCAACTATGTTGCCAGATGTCTAGAATGTCAGCAAGTAAAGGTTGATTATAGACACCCAGCAGGATTACTACAACCACATGCCATTCCGGAATCGAAATGGGAGGTTATTTCAATGGATTTTATGGTTGGATTGCCACTGACGGTAAGGAGACATGACTCGATTTTTGTAGTAGTAGACACTTTGATGAAGAGTGTTCACTTTATTCCTGTGCGGACAACGTATCAGGAACATGACATAGCTAGAGTTTTCATCAGTGAGATTTTGAGGCTGCATGGCGTGCCTAAAAATATTATATCTGATCGAGGATTGGTATTTACTGGATGATTCTGGACAAGTTTCCAAGAGGCCTTGGGAACCCAACTTAAATTTAGTACTGCGTATCACCCAGAGACTGACAGACAGACTGAACGAATGAACCAAACCTTGGAGGACATGTTGTGCATTTACGTGATGGACCAACAAAAGCGTTGGGAGGAATTCTTGCCACTAGTGGAGTTCACTTACAACAACAGTTACCAGAGCACCATTAAGATGGCAGCTTTCGAGTTTCTTTACGGGCGACCGTGTCGGATGCCCTTGAGTTGGGATCAGCTTGAGGATAGGGTCCTGGTGGGACTAGAAGAGATCCAAGAAATGGAAGAGAAAATGAAAACCATAAGACAAAGGATTAAAGAAGCATAGGATTGACATAAGAGTTATGTCGATGCGCACTGAGTCGACCGTAGTTATGAGGTCGGCGATTGAGTCTTCTTACTAGTTAAACTGCATAAGAGTTCGATCAAGTTTGGGAAGGGAGATAAATTCTCTCCTAGGTTTCTGAGACCTTTCGAGATTGTGGAGAGAAAGGGGCCCATGGCCTATCGACTAGCCTTGCCTGAATCCTTGAGGCATATGCACGATGCTTTTCATGTATCTATTTTGAGACATTACATTAGTGATCCTACACATGTGATTGACACGAGTTCCTTGCAAGTATCGAACGAGGGAGCTCTCACGACTAAGCCGATCCACATCTTAGATCATTGCATTTGACAGTTACGATGTCGAACGGTAGATCAGGTCAAGGTCCAGTGGGACAATTATAGTCCGCACTCGGCGACTTGGGAGGACGCATATGATATGCGCCAACAATTTCCATTTTTGTTTGATAGATAGACATATGATATTGTGATACACTCATTTCAGCATTTACACTGAGAAACTTCAAGACAAAGTTTAGACCAAGAGGGGGTGTATGTAACGTCTCTCTCTAGCGCACTGAGAAAACTTATTCTTTGAGGACACTTGCTCGCAAGTGATCCAGACTATTATGATATTAAAACATTTGTCCTTGATTATGATGCATTATGATATTTGACCTGATGTTTTACGGCATTGACATAGATAGGTTCTATTGACTCGGTTTTACTAAGTGTGCAGGGTTTTGGACCTTGAGGATGCAGAGGCATCGACGGAACCCTTGGACTCTGGATCGACTCAGGGAGTGTGCTATTAGGGTTTGATTGTTTTACTGTGATTTTAGAACATTTGATTAGATGTTATGATTTGGACATGTCTGACATGATTGTTGATGATGCATGATGATGATAGCTTTCTGACCAGATTCACATATGGAGTAAAGGGGTCACACACAACTACCAGAGAGGTTGAGGGAGGTGTGGACAACAGCCCTGCCACAGCCTACTAACACTCTCGCTGTGGCTCGAACTGTAGGTTAACGATTACCTAGTTCGAGAGGACACATGATGCCATGAGGGCAGACTGCGACAGTCACTCACAATGATTCTAAGGGGCGTGCAATAAGGTAGGGGCCTTATTCCTTAGAAGCCCTCAGTCTCCCACAAGTTCACCTGGCAGAGTGTTGACTCTAGGAGTTATTGATGTCTACCAATCAGTCAAGAGGTGAGTGGCACCCTTGGAGCACATGGTGCGTCTTGAAGGGCACGTCATGCAAAAGAAACAATAGAGGTGAGTGGCACCCTTGGACCACGTAGTGCGTCCTGAAGGGAACGTCGCATTGATGATGATAAAGGAACGAACCTAGATGTCCCTAAGACAAATATCTCATTATGAAATTTTAAAATAACTTCCCTAATTAAAATTTCGCCCAGTTCAGAATCTAAGTCCTAAGTCTAAAACTTTGTCAGGGGTAAAATTTTGTCTACCTTTAAGAAAATATCTTTATAAAAATATATTAATAAAGTTTAAAAAATAAAAAATAAAAACCACTTAAGCAATAATTTTGGTCTTCATAAATTTTTGGGTAAAATGAAGGAAGTAAGAAATTAAATAAAATCTATGGAAAAAACGTAAAGAAGAAATTAATTGTTTTAACTTTTGATATTTTGAAAAAGATACTAAATTAATAATAAAAGTAAAAGAGGGAAACTCATGGTAAAAAGAGGGAAACCAACTTAGGAAAGAATCATCATTTAAGAAACTTCTAATTTTGAACTGATTTAGCAATTTCTTTTTAGGGAAAGCTTTTAAAACCTATAAGGGAATCTAGGGACACCTAGGAGTAAATTTAGGAGTAACTCTAGGTGGGCAAGGGAAATGAGACAATAAATAAATTCAAGAAAATAATTATTGGAGGAAAGTGGGGGATGGATGACACTTGTACGAAGGATAACTTTTAGAATATTTTTATTAAAATTTAAACTAACTGATATTTAGGGAAATAATGGAAGTTCTAAAACTCCATAAAGGAAAGGGAGGAGAAGGAATAAGGGGAGGTACTTTTAGCGTAACGTTACGTAGTCAGATTAGTGACTTGACTGATTTACTTGTGGGGAGTTGGGATTTCCCAGCTCAGATAGGAGTGGTAGCTTGGCCTTGTGAGGCGAGCTGGGAGCTAGACGTACCATCTGGATAGTGTGTGGCCCCTTTGCGGCTTGGGGGGCTAAAGGAGAAGCAGAGTAGCCCTAGCATTGGTTGGGAGGTACCAGTGTAGTCTCAATGATCGACGAGCAAGACCAGCACGGAATGTGGGACGTCATTCAAGCGGGTGATAAGGCAAAGGTATGTTCTTTTAATTAGTAGAGTAGGATGCATTATGTTTTATGTTGGGATCATAACTTCACGTGTAAATGGATTGAATGGTTGTCTTATGTCTGATCTGCGTTGGCTCCTATTAATTCGCCTAGTTTTTATCACTCCAACATTGTATTTATATGAAGGATGAAAAAAAAAAGGAAAAATTTAACCCATAATTCATAGCCTTGGACATTTAAATCTGCGCTTTATTATTTGACTGTGTTGACCTGTGCGTCGTTTTTAGAGCTCTACCTTCCACCACTCCTGTGTGTTTATTTTAATGGGGCTACTCCTTCCCGGCGTTGGCTCGCATTTCTCTTTTAGGGAAGTCATTCCATCCTTGGATGAATCACTTTGGTGATTTTCCATCTCAAACCATAGCCATGGCTTGTGTGCGAGCGATTTGGGCCTGTTAGAGTTCGCGTTTCATTGACATCCCTTACGTTCTACTCTTGCAGAGAGTGCCCTTGCAGATGGACAAGCCTGTGTCCTTGGCAAAGCCCCACCTGGCGACTATGCCCTCTTTCACCGACCGCGTTTGGCCAATCCCAGCACCAACTTCTGCCTTAATTTAACCCCCAAATTTGCCCCTGAGCATTAACCTTTCAGTGTGTTGATTCGTCTATGCAGTCGACTGTGTAGAACCACACTTTATGCTCCCAGCTGGTGGTTAGGGTGTACCTCGAGTCCTTTAGTTGGTCTACGATTTCCTTGACTAGATTTTTCGGTTCATGTAATGATAGTTGGAAATCCACCGAATGGCAAACGTTCATGCTAGTGTAACAGGCCTGTCGCTGATCCATAGTATTCGTGCACTGTTTTACTTTCATTTTCTATGGAGATGGACGAGGTCTTCTTCCAGGTTCGTGTGAATAAGAAATAGACCAAACAACTGGATTCGAAATGGGGAATGCCTTGTGTCTTCTTGTTTTCCTCTACATTTTTACTGGTGCTCTCAAGCTACACCCTAATGTAATTAACTACTGTGTTCTCCCCAATGTATCCACTATTTGCAGAATTTATTAATCGACTCCTTTTGACAACCAACAATTTTGGCCAGGCCCGCAAGATTTCTCTGAATTTTAATTTAAGCCTTTAATGACATCCACCAATTCCTGTCAGGCCTGCAAGTTTTTGATTTAGAATTTACACCTTAATGACAAAAACTATATTATTGTCGGGCTTACCTTCTTACCTTCTTATATTGTTAATTGATAATTATTGTTGATTAGTCTTTATTACATGCCTAGTGAATTCGTATCTAATTTCTGAAACGCCTCTTAATCTATGCATAGAAATTCTGTTTCTATTTTCCGGAATGCCTCATAACTTATGCACAACAATTCATCTCTAAATTTTGGAACGTCTCATAGTTATTTACACAGAGTTAACGCTGGTCTTGCACACCGCCTCACACACGGTCATACACAATGATAAAGTTGGTTGCTTATGTTGGGTAGCGACAATGCTAGATGTGTTCTACATGGGTTTTAGCTCTGTGTGAGATCCCTCCTCGTGGCTTGTGCTAGGCATTTACACTTAGACTCGTCTCTTGGTTCCTAGGGTGCTTGATTATGCCTTTAATGGGCGGTTTCCAATGTTGAATGCTTTGACCTCCAGACTCAAGCTTGGGCAGATGGTTGGGCCCCAACTTTTGGTAGCGTTATATCTAGAGGCAGCGTACTAATCTAATGGCGGTTGCTTTTAACTAATTTATGACAGAAAGCCTATCAAATTAATGGCCCTTAACTTTCTTTGTTTAAACTAATGCCTCGGGGATTTTTTTTTTGGGTACTTACCTTCCCGACTCTGGTAGGCCAATGCCCTTTTCTTTCTTTTGGTTTTTGTTAGGGTACCTGCAATTTTCAAATGTGTTGGTTGTAGGATGATATTAACAAGTATTTATGTTTCGCTATAAATTTTATCATGCAGACTGATTTTTCGTGCCTTCCTTCTACTTTATTCACTCTTCTAGAACCTATACTCTTTACTCCTTGAGCATTAGGTAAACCAATGACTTTCAAGAGCCCTACTTGTTGCTTACTTAAATCAAGTTATAGTGTGAATAAGCATGATTAGAATTTAAGGACTTTTGGGTACTTACCTTCCCGACTCTGGTAGGCCAATGCCCTTTTCTTTCTTTTGGTTTTTGTTAGGGTACCTGCAATTTTCAAATGTGTTGGTTGTAGGATGATATTAACAAGTATTTATGTTTCGCTATAAATTTTATCATGCAGACTGATTTTTCGTGCCTTCCTTCTACTTTATTCACTCTTCTAGAACCTATACTCTTTACTCCTTGAGCATTAGGTAAACCAATGACTTTCAAGAGCCCTACTTGTTGCTTACTTAAATCAAGTTATAGTGTGAATAAGCATGATTAGAATTTAAGGACTTATTCAGTAGAATATTGTTTATAGGTATATACGGCTTATTGATAAACACATATGGTTGTTATAATAGGTAAATTGAATGTTACTGCAATGTATCGTGTTGTAATATGTAATGGTATTGTGGTGGAAAAATAAAATAGGTGTAAATGCTATTTATGATAACCCCTAAGATGTAATGTGTTGTCATTTTATCACAAGGTTTCTATAATATGAAATTTAATGATGTTATCATTATGGGAATGTTATTGTATTTCTATTGTTAATGGCCACCTATAAGATATAAGGTGATTTGTTATCTTATTGCAAGGTGAGTGTGATATAAATGAAATATTGTTATTATTGTTTACACTAACAATTATGTAATGAATGTTAATGTTGATGATAATATTTAGGGTAATGCTAATTTTCAATGCTATTATTGTTCATGGTAAAGTTAATGGAATGTAATGATTAAAGTTAATACTAATGTTTATGGTAAGGTTAAAATTCTATGTTATTTTTTTTTATGGAAATGTTAATGTAATTGTTATAGATAACATATAAGGTGCAAGGTGGTCGTCATTTTATTTAGTTATTGTAATATAAAATGTAATGTGGTTATTATTGTATGGTAACAATGTTGAAATTCAATTATCATTGATAACAGATACAATGTAATGTCTTGAACTAAGTTCAATAAGTTGTTATGATTCAGTAAATGGGGATTTGCGATTAATTGAATTTACATTATTTTTAAGGTTGGATTTGGTAACTCGTCGATTAATGAAAATGGAACAGATTGATTGATTTGTATTTATTGCCAATTGAGTCATAGGTAATGCCTTGTCTTAAAAATGGTTGGTTGTTATCCGAGTCCTGTTGACTTGTGCCTTCCATAGAGGATGTGGTTGTTCATTTAATCATTGTTATACTTGGTTGTAAATGTTTTGCTTGGGTTGCTAGTGTCGGGAGGGATGTAGACACCTTCATGTTCCTCAGAACAGTCGCCATCCCTGAGACCTTAAATGGTTAAAATCGATGGGAACCTGGGCTTGAGCATTGCTTATGTGTCTTGGAGGTCCTATCCATTGCAGGGTAGGATGGGTGGGTAGTCAATCTTACTTAGTTGTCGAATGATCGTCGTTAAATGCACTTAGTTACTTGATGTGCGTCTTAGGTCATCATGTTGTGTTCATCGTGGTTTGCGTCTTGTTCGTCGTCAGGTTGTGACACAAAGTTGAATGTGTTTATTTCCCTTGTACATGCGGGCACGCACATTTTAAAAAAAAAAAAACAAAACAAAAATTGTACTTGTTATATGAGGTTCGTCGTCATAACGAGGAGGTCTGTTACAGTTGTAGCTTCCATTCAGTAGGTGTTGAAGAAACAGAGGTAGCAGCCTCATTTGGGTTGTAGCTCAGATAAAATAAGAATGTAAAGAGGAGTTGGAGATTTTTGGAGATAAAATAAGAAGAAGAGGTTTTTCCCTTTTGGGTTTCCTCATGAAAAATCATTGTGTCACTGTTTCATTTATGTGATTGTATATTTATTGGTTAAATGTATTACTGCAAGTTAAATGTTAAAGGCATGATTTATTGATTAGTAAGTAATCTTCTTATAAAATGAAAGAAATTTTATACAACTGATTCACCCTCCCTCTCTTAGTTGACTTATCCTGTACAATGGAAATAGAATGTCATGAAGGAAATGAGACAGAAAAACTAATTGAAAAGGAAGAAAATTATGAAGAAGAATTGACTAGTGCTTTAGATGAACTAAGAGAATAAAATAAGTCACTCAAGAAAGAACTGATGAAACAAAAGGAAATTGTTCAAATTTTTAAGACACCCAACAGGTCATCGAGAACATAAAAATTCAACCAATGGAATCCGAAAAGATCGAAGAAAATATTGAAAATCAAAAGAAGTATTTGGAAGCCAACATTGCAACACAGAAGGAAGAAGCATAAATGAGAGAGAATATATTGAGAGATCATCTTAAGAAAAGAACTAACGATCTAAACCATCTTGAGGCAGAGTTTGTGCAAGAAGAAAAAGGACTTGAAGAAGAAATAATCACATTAAAAATTCATCTTGAAGAAGAGAAAAGAACAGAAGAAGTCATGAAGTCTCAGATAATGAACACAGAAAAAGAGGTTAAGAAGATTTAATAAAAAAATGTTACATTGAGAAGTAAAATCGTCCAGCTCAACAAGAATGTTGAAGAGACATAAACATCTACATCAGTTATATAAAATGAAGAGAAGAAATCTAGGTTGCTAGAAAAGAAGAATGAAGAAAATAGAAAGAGTTATGCAGAAGTATGCAAAGTAAAGAATCATGGTAAACCAGAATATCTTCAAAAAGACCATCCATGTTGAAGCAAAAAATTCAGAATGAATACACCACAAAGAAGATCATTCTCTCCCACGTATGCAAATTTATTTTATGATCATTGTTTTTATTGTACTAATTTTGTACATAAGGTTATAGATTGCAGTGATTATAAAAGAAATGTTCAAGAAAGAAATTCTTATGTGGCCTCACATGACATTGAATGTTACAAATGTCATAACTATGGACACATAGCTAGTTATTGTAGAAGAATGATCAATACTTCCATGAAAGAGAACAATGATATCAGATATAAGAAAGTATGCATAAGAAAATACGAAGAACGAGTGAAGAAATACCAGGTCCCAGAGATCGCAAGATTGGCAATAAAATGAGATGAAGAAAATTCTATAGAGAAAATTAAAGATGTCAAATACAAAAAGGTTTGGAAAATAACTGAAAGAAAATAAGGATAGGTAAATGAGGAACAATTTCAAGAGATTGTACTTTCAGGCATTGTAGTGAAATATAAATCCACAGACATAAAGAAAGAAGTCAGATCTCAGAGAGATGATGAATCTACCAATGAAGATGATGATGAATACACATCAGAGAAGGAATTGTTCTGAGCCATTTAGCTTAGAAACTCCCATGTAATATGAATATTAGATAGGGGGAGTTTATGCGATAGTTGTGATAGACCACAGAACCATCATTTGAGAAACTTGCAAAGTTTGAGAAGACAAATCCAGAGAAGTTAGCTAACAAAAGTACAATCAGTTGTAGTAGTGAAGACTTCATGACAGTATAGTGATAAATGGGTCAACATTATGGACAATTGTGCAGTAGAGTCTTGGGCAGTATGGAAAAAGATGGATTTGTAAGTACACTTAGCAGGTTTGAAAATATATATGACAGTGGACGAGAGCATGGATTCATCAATTGGTTAAGAGAGTGATTGAAAGAAAGAGGAACATTATCATAATGGATGGTAATTACACATGAAATGGCTCGAACAATGTTAATGGATTCCAAATTGTGAGTTATTTTTTGGACACATGAAGTCCATATGATATTTCACATTCAAAATAGAATAATGCTCAGAAAAAACAATGACAAAAATCCCTATGAGCTATGGAAAGAAATAACAACAAATGTGAAGCGCTTCAAAGTATTTGGAAGCAAATTCTACATCAAAAGAGAAGATGGCAGAATGGGAAATTTTAACTCTCGTGTGGATGAAAAAGTACTTGTTGGTTACTCAAGTACAAGGAAAGCATACAAATATTACAAACTGATATTGAACAAAGTTGTGGAAAGCATCAATGTAACAATTGATGAAACATGTGTCTCAGAATTAAAGGAAGAAGAAAATCAATCAATGGAACAACTTTATGAAGAAGAAGTGAAAGATTAATAAGAAGTAGAAGGGGAAGATGAAGAGGATGAGACATAAGTAGAAGGGAAAGTTCAACAAGTGCCTCCAAAAGCACCTAGCAAAGGAGTACATAAGAATCATCCTTTAGATCAGATTATCAGAAACACATATGAAGGAGTTGAGACTAGAAGAAGAATCCATTCACCAGAACAAACGCACCTAGCACTCTCATCTACGATTGAACCAAACATTTTTTAAGAGGCCAGTAAGTATGAATTTTGGAATAAGGTCATGGATGAAGAATTGGATCAAATAAAGAACAATGACACTTGAGAATTGGTTCCAAGGCCAAAGAATAAGAATGTGATTGGCACAAAGTGGGTAATCAAGAATAAATTGAATGAAGATGGATATGTTACAAGGGATGAAGATATATTGGTATGTAAAGGATACACACATGTTGAAGGAATCAACTTTGAAGAAACATTTTCCATAGTTGCTAGAATGGAAGCAATGTGATTGCTTTTAGATTATGAATGCTCCAAGAATATTATAGTGTATCACATGGACGTAAAATCATATTTTATGAATGGGTAACTTAGATAAGAAGTATACATTGAACAACCAGAAAGATTCAGTTGTCAGAAAACGCAAATTATGTGTGTAAATTGAAGAAGGCCTTGTATGGTCTAAAAACGTTTCATGGAGCATGGTACTCTAGACTGGATAAATATCTAAAGCAGGCAGGGTTCAAAAAAGGAAGTGCAGGCAACAACCTCTACATCAAGGTAATTTAATATAGTATTTTATTAATTGAACTTTATGTTGATGATATTATTTTTGGAAGCAATGATGACAGGTTAAACCAAAAATTTGCAAAGGATATGCAAAATGAATTTGAAATTTCATTACTCGGAGAACTATCCTTCTTTTTAGGTCTTCAGATACGTCAAAGCAACCAATGGATTTTTATTTCTCAAACTAAGTATATCAGAGAAATACTAAAGAGGATTGGAATGGAAGATTGCAAACCAATTATCACTCCTATGCAAACCAGTTGCAAGTTGAGAAAAGATGATGACTGAAACTCTACAGACTAGATGCAATATAGGTCAATGATTGGTAGCTTACTATATGTGACAACATCCAAACCAAGTGTAATGCAGGCATTTAAATAGGTTCCAAAATTTCAAGAAACACAAAAGGAATCACATTTATTAGCAGTGAAGAGGATTTTCAGTTCAGATATATCAAAGGAACAAAAAAGTTTGGATTATGGTCTCCAAAAGGAAAGGATCTATCACATATTTCCTACACAGATGCAAATTGGGCAGGTTGCATTGATGACCTATGAAGCACCAGTGGAGAAGTTTTCTACTTGGGTTAGTGTTTAGTATATTTTCTAAGCAATAAACAATCATAAATATCTTTATCCACAGTTGAAGCATAGTATATTGCAACAACATGATGTTGTACTTAGGTTCTATGGATGAAAAAAACTTTGACAGATATACAGGTTTAGTATGATGATCCCATTCCAATCTATTGTGATAATACAAGCGCCATCATTATCTCAAAGAACTCAATGATGCACTCCAAGACAAAGCACATTCCAATAAAGTATCAGTTTCTACGGGAACAGGTTGTAGAGAAGAACTCCAGATTTGAATATGTGGGCACAAAAGAACAAGTGGTAGACATATTTACAAAACCACTTCGAAGGGAATCCTTTGAGTATTTTCTCCAGAGACTCGGAGTAATTTCTACTCCAAAATTAATTCTTTTGAATGATTATATTATATGTCTTATATTTACATGAGGAGGCACCATCAAGAGGAAAGTTCAGGTTGGGGGATCAGTTTCAAAAAGAGTTCAGTCAGGGGGAGTATCCCCAAAGATAGTTTAGTTATGGGGAGCATCCCCGGATGGAAAGATACATTTTGCATTGATTACAAAGGGGAAGAGATTTATCATATGCAAATGTAAATGCTTGGAGAAAGAGCACAGAGGCATGGTTCCAGGGGAGCGATGGTCACAAGGGGAACATGAGTGATATGACCTCAGTATTGCATCAGAGTGTTTTCATCAATGCCAAAGGGGGATATTGTTGACTATTTGGGTTTTTTTTCATTGATGTCAACCCTTGAAGAAAGTCCGGTAGAAAATTTCGATAGCACAAAGGTTTGGGTAATGGACCCAAGTTTGTTTGATGTATAATTGTATGATTTTTGATATATTTCAAGGTAATACTATTCTATATAGATAGTACACTATTATTCCATTTTCGGTGGTATGTAGAACGTCACATAACTCCTCACAGTTAGAGAGTTATGGCCATGTGAAGTTGGAGAACTCTCATGAGTCATCTAGAAGCCCTAAAGGGTCAAAGTCAAAGTGGTTTCAAAAAATAAATTATTTAGATAATAAATTGAAGTGATGAGTGTACTATAATTCAAAGTGGATACAAAATAAATTATTTAAATAATAAAGTTAATAGAAAAATTACTAAGTGGACAAGTGGTTAGAAGTGGATTAGCCCTAAAATAAGGAAAGTGGATTAAGATGGTTAGAAGGTAATTTAAATAGTAAAGTGAAGTGATGAGTGTAATATAAGTCAAAGTGAATACAAAAGAAACTATTTAAATGATAAATTTAGTGGATAAATTACTAAGTGGACAAGTAGTTAGAAGTGGGTTAGCCCTAAAATAAAGAAAGTGGGTTAAGATGGTTAAAAGGTAGCCCCTTGAGGAAGTTGCATGAAAGTATAAATAAGAGGCAAGGCTCTCTCATTTCAATCAAACTTGAGCATATTGAATATATACAAGTGATTGAGCTAACCAAAGGATATCTAAGGCTAATTTCATAGGGAAGGTGAAGTAAAGAAGGACGAAATTCAAGGGAGGATAAATTATTTTGATGATATTTTCTAAGGTATGTTATTTATAGGTCATCTCACCATTTTTCCCAATAATATTTTTTCTAGAATGATTCAGACTATGAAATTGGGAGGGAGTTGAGGAAACATATCCAAGTAGATTTGATAAAAAAATCATCTTGTGGGCGTTTTAGTTTTGGAGTTACACTCCGTGGAAAATAGGTTTTGTGTCTAGTCCTGAAACTAGTCTAAAACATGTGTTTCGGGTAAAAACATCATAACTTCTTCATAACATAAATAAATTTATTAAGACCAAATGTTTTGGTTAGCGTACCGTCTTTAGTATTATTTCTACCATTTTCAGATCCATACAACAAATATTCCATGTGTGACACGCTCTACAAGTTCTCTCTCTATAATAACCCAGAATTCAACAAGGTATGCCATTTTAGCTATAACTTCTTTTTTGAGAGGTTCTAAGTAGTGAAACCTGGAGGAATTGCATAAAAGACACTGAAGATAATTCTATACTATTTTAATATCTTTATTCATTACAAATACATAGTTATGATTATTTCAAGTTAGGGTTGTTGACTAATCCAAAATTAGTCATGTGAGACTAAAGTAAAGTTTCATGAAAATGATAGTCTCTTGTTAAGGAAGGTTTGGAGGCATGTGATAGTTTGGAGGCATGTGTACATGTTGGGTACATGGTTGAGATAAGTAGTTGATGAGTTGGCACATACATGAGGTGTATAGTTGATGATGTTGGTAAATC
Organism: Picea mariana; assembly: GCA_032191745.1. Taxonomy (NCBI): domain Eukaryota; kingdom Viridiplantae; phylum Streptophyta; class Pinopsida; order Pinales; family Pinaceae; genus Picea; species Picea mariana. The sequence goes on from JASDQU010215366.1 coordinate 26,022, forward strand.
TTGATGAGTCATATTTTATGTGTATTTGATGCATGACTAGTACATATTTGGTTGATAGTTGATGCACTTGTTTATGGTACAGGTTGAGATACATGTTGGTGCATGGTTGATGCACTTGTTTATGGTACAGGTTGATTACAGGTTGTTTGGACAGGTTATTTGTACAAATTTGGTGCATGGTTGATGCATTTTTTTATGGTACATGTTGGCACAAGTTATTGGTACAGGTTGATTACAGTTTGATTGGTACACGTTTAAAGCAGTATATCTCGCAATGATAATGTGATAGTGGTTTGATCGTTCTACTTCTACGCCAGGGCGGTTGGGGGGGGAAAGGACAGGTGATTGCAGCCTCCTTCTGGTTGTATCCAAACAATTGGGGAGTTGGAGCTTCCCTAAGGTTGTAGCCCAAGAAACTAGGGGGTTGTAGCCTCATTTTGGTTGTAGCTAGAGAATTGGGGAGTTGGAGCTTCCTTCAAGTTGTAGCCTGAGAAACTAGGGGGTTGGAGCCTCCTTACAGTTACAGTTGGAAAACAAAGGAAGTTGGTGCTTCCAGTGAATATAATTCTTAAAGACATATAAGAAAAAGAATTCTCTGGTTTTCTCCCGCTTTGGGTATCCACGTAAAAAACTAGTGAACTGTGTATGTGTATGATTGTTAATTTGTGTATTGTTTATTTACTATGCAACTATTGGACGATAATGCTACATTGATATAACACTTGCATTTTATGGTGAAAAAAGATTATATTGCTCTATTACGGATTCACCCCCCTCTCAGTAATCCAACAAGAACAATTGCTAAATAAGTATAAAAAATATAATTATTTTACTATTAAATTTACTAAAGTGCATGTATAAAAAAAAGGAAGTATACATCTTTTTTAATGGAAAACTTCATATGATATTTTCATATTAAACAAATATTTTAATGAAATTTAAAAAATATATTAAGAAAATATCTTTTCAAATTTAGAAAACTCTATTCATCACAATTTTATTCAACAACTATATAAAGACTATACTAGTCCAAGACACACGAAAGACAAGTTTACATTAACACCAATTTTTTCAAAATGATGTTGTAGTTGCAATAGTGAATTCTTCATCCTTAGCAAAAAATATAGTGTAGTGTCAAATATGTGGCGCTCTATAGATGATATTTTTTAAAAGAGTAAAGTATTCCTCATGTTTGGCAATCTAATATAGAGCCCAACTAAAATTTTAAAATTGTATGTTGTCCATAATCTTGGTTGAGAAAAATGATGTAGTATGTATAATCAAAACAACATGAATACACATGAAAAGTAAAATATAAAATAAAATATGGATAATAACTCTCCCTAANTTGCAATTTTAAATTGTTCTTCTTGAAAACACATATCATTCAATAAAACCAATTCCAAAAAAATTGAGTCTAAATTAATTAAAAAAAAAAAAATTAAAAAAATTAAAAACATTTAAAAAATAGTAAATATAAAACTAATAAATATAAATATGAATATAAATATGAATTTAAATAATTTTAAATATAAAAGAAATAAATAATAAAAAATAATTGTATAGTAGTAATAATAATAATAATAATAATGAAAAAACATTAATTATAAAATAATTAATAATTAATAATAATGTACAAACAATAATTATAAAAACATTAGGAAAATAATTTATAAGAAAAAAATAATTATAAAAGACAATAATTCAAAAGAATATATTAATTAAATACATTAATAAAAACAATAATAATATAATAATCTATTTTTAAGGTCAGGACCAAGCCACACCAAATTGGTGTATGAGACCCCCTTGTTTGTGGGCCAAGGGACCCTCCTCCGCCCAACGATTTGACTAGTAAAGTCTATGGAGGTATACATACCCTACCCCCCTCTGGATTTGAACTTGTAACCTCTTATGTGTAAATGAAACCCTGAGAAAATGGTTTTGGTTACGAGAGAAAAATGAGGAAATGAAACCCTAAGGAATGTAGAAGACCTAACCTAAATGAAAGTTCACGAGCTTGGTGCTGAGGGAGAATATGATAAACCTCGCGGAGGGCGTGACAGAGAAGTGGTCTCTGAGAAATGGCATAAATTTTTCCTATTGATATCATGGCTTGGAACGAGGGTGGCGAGAGTGCTAAGATTGAAGTCCTCTGCACCTACGGTTGGGTGGAAAGGAGGACACCCACATTCAATTAATTGGTTGCAACTCATAATAGATAAGTATTCTTATACCGAGTGAAACTGAACTATGAATGTAAAATAAGGATGAATACCCCATTAATGTTTCAGGAATGTGCATGCTTGTTTGATAATTTGATTGTTTTCTTTATTTCACCTAGTTGTGTATCTAAGCAAGTAAGGATTTGTATGGTCGAATATGAATTGTATACGTAACTACTTGAGCCTCCTATAGTGGCTAAAATTAAAGGAAATGAACTGTGATTTTGTTAACCATGGGCCCAATTTCATATGTGCATATTTACACTTCGAGTAATTTGGGTCTCCTAAGAAAGGCGTTTGTTAAGCTCATGAGAGGTAGTGCAAAGGTGTGCAGAAACTTGGCAATATGTGTGGGGATTAAGAACTCTCTAAGTTCTAAATTTTGGGAGAAGCACAAGGACTATTCCTGCACTTCATTCAAAGTATTTGCAATCTCCAAAGGTATAATGCTTGTAGAATGCAGCCGAGGGATGTACCCTTCAGACCTTTCACCTGTGTGACCAAGGGCTCATTCCCACGGCCATAACGAATTCTCGGCTAAGAGTTAAGCATGTATCCCACAAGGATTTTCAGAGGACCCATATGACCAAGGTTGGGGAACCTTGTGCTAGTCCGAAAGGTGTTAAGTTCTTATTACCTTTGGAGCTTCGGGAGTTCGAAAATCTAGGATGTCACAACTTCACAACTTCCAAAACCCTCGAATGTCAGAGTTGTGAAGAGTTGTCGGTCATCGATCTAGGGAGTTCGTAGGGGACCCTTCTTGATCGTCTAATCAACCAGTGGAGGTTTTCGCATAATGTACTTCAGTGAAGTCCCAGTTCGGGAAAATGGAGTTCCTGTAGCGCCAAAAAATATGAATGTCAAAGTTACGAATTAACAAGGGCCATCGATCTAGATGGGCTTCAGGGCCTCTCAAAACTGTTATATCTAAGTGGTGGTCATCCCGACACTCACAACTCTGGGAGAAAGGAGGAAGTTGCACCACGGATCCCCCGAATGCCGAAGTTATGAAATAACATAGGCCATAGATCTAGGGGATTACATGGACACATATTTACCAAGAGATCGAAGAGCTTGGAAGGCTATTAGTCCGAGGTGATGTGGCACACTGATGTCACCCAAGGTGATGTGGAATCACGCTTGAGTTCCATGTGTCACCTGGATTCGTACGTTTTGAAGACCCTATGTACCCATTAAAATGTGACACATGTCACACACCGTAGGGGCCACATGTCATCTCTGTCTTGCCACATGTCACCCCTGGCACTTGTTTGATTGGTCCATCTAGCGGGTGGAGTACTCGGGACCCACCTTTCCTTGTCACCGTGTTCAATACATCACTACATGTGAGGGTGAACCATTTGGGAGTCTTAAACTTCGGGACTCCGGAGGTTTGGAGTGCAACGTCGTAGATAAGTCGGAAGGCCCGAAGGTTGGAGCCACATGGAGCGATCTTGAGATCCTGCGTGTAGAGAAGAAAATAGTCATTCAACGCCGAAGTGTCGAACGTTGACGTTGAACTCTCTTCTTGCTTAAGTGTTCAAGGGGGAACGAGCCACGCTGTTGGAATGGAATAGGAACTTGATGAGGCTTGTAGTACTTCGGGAAGCCATAACTTGTAAACCAGAGATCAATTTAGAACCTCGTAGCAGTTGTTAGAGAGTTACGGGCAAGTAGAAGAGAATGAATCATCTCGGAAAAATGATTCGAGATGATTTGAGTAAGCGAAATTTTGATGCCTTATTCCTTAAAAAACCATTTAAGAGGTTGAGTGTGTTACACAATTTCTTTAAACTCTTTTATAACTTAATTTCTTTCATGGGCTGCTTTTTCCTCTTCATATAAGCCATTCATAATAAAATCTTTGTAGTTTTATTTCGACCACATTCAAATATACAAATATCATTAACAAAAACATTACTCTGATTCCATTTAATTTTCCAACAAACATTTTCTATTTTAGTGGCTATAAACACTATGTTTATAAAATTTATTTAAATGTTATTTTCCTGGCACTGTTTATAATACATTTTATTTATTAAATTTTATTATTTAAGAGAAAAAACGATGCTAACATTTCCATTAAGAATAAAATGTGGAATTTAAGTTATAGGTGAGGCAAACCCTAAGCACCGCACAAAAACCTTCGTTCTGATTGTGTACAAATTACCCGGAACTGTGAAAAATTAAATTGATTGAAATATACATTTAAACAAACGATGCGAACATTTCCATTAAGAATAAAATCTTCGTTCTGAGTTAGTAGAAATTATCCGGAACTGTGAAAAGTAAAGATAGAGCCATAATGGAATAAAATGTGGAATTTAGGTTATAGTTGAGGCAAACCCTAAGCACCGCACAAAAATATTCGTTCTGAGTTTGTACAAATTATCCGGAACTGCGAAAAGTAAAGATAGAGCCATAAAATTTTCATTGAAACACGACATATGATCGTTGCAAGAAATTCATACAAAGTCCTGCCGCTGTCTTCGGTGCTTAGCGTTTGCGAGAGGGACATCTATAGACGTGTCCAAATAAATATTCAAATGGACAAACCCCACAGACGTGAATGCTTATGTCGTATCCGACGTTATCGGAACGAAATCCGGAAAAAACCCGTTCAAACACAATGACCATGGCAGCATAAATTTGATCATAGTGATAATGATTTCATCCCGTAGATCCCACTTGCGAAAACGATGGTCTCCTTATCTTCATGTCTCTAGACTTTCTCCGAGAATTACAACTCGAAATTACGTCTTTGCGTTCTACTATCTTGCATTTTTCTAGCTCGTGTAAATAGAATCATCGAGGACTCTGTAAATAGTCTCTGCCAGGTCCCGTGATTCAGAATGAAAGGTTTTGCATATAGTGAATTTAGATAGATTCAATGATACAAGGTGCCCAGTATTGTTAGATATCCTTTTCGAAATTTAGACCTCCCAGAAAAATATGGCGGAGAAGGTTTCTCAAGGGATAAGTTCAACAACAAAATGCTGCAATTCTAACAGGTCCACATCTCTACCGGTGAGGATAGTCCGAATCTCAAACCCTACCATGATCAAAACGAGCGCTTCGGAATTTTGTGCCGTGGGTCCGTCCCTCACTGGACGAAAGAGGTCCTTCGCTTCTGGTAGTCAATATGAAGAAAACATTCGTATTCTGATAATCAGTAGAGACCTAAAGTGATTTCAGACCTTGAATGACAGGAAGACGTCGTTGTCTGTCCTTATTGATGATAACACCACCTTGAGTAACTCCTGTAGCCACAAAAATCATGGCCATGTTCCGACATTCGAGGACTTGGAGGTTCAAGGCATCCAAACCCTTGATTATATGCTGTCGCGTTTGATTCAATGGAAACAGTGGTCCGATTATTTTGGAAAATTTTGGAAAGGTGGAAAATGTATATTAAACATTTTTATAAAACGGTTGTTGGTAGTTTACCAACCACATTTATGATGGAGGAATCATATATCATTAATAAATAAAAATATATAATTAATGATTAAATGTTTTAATACATTATTAATGTATTAATTAATAATATATTATTAATATATTAATACTCTAATAATAATAATATATTATTAATATATTAATACTCTAATAATAATAATATATTATTAATATATTAATTTAATAATAATATAATATTAATTTATATTATTATATAAAACGTTAAGGAGAAGGTGCAATCCCAGAGGAGAAGGAGCAATTGTGCATAAGGATGAGAATAGCTTTTAAATCAGTTCTACATCAAAAGGCTGGCAACGAATTCATTTTGGGGCAGAGATAAAATTTATGTGTGAAGGTGCCATAAAAGCGTGGGTTTTGCCTGGGAGGAAATGAGTTAGATAAGCAAGGATCATTCCAATAAATTACAAGCAAGGGTTTCCAATAAGAAAACAAGACAATAACGCAATGATGAAAGCATAAGGCTAGGACAATTTCTCATGGTGGAACAAATACAAAGATTAGATTAATGCAACGACATGTTTAATTAAATCTCAGTGAAAAATATAAAGCCTTGAATAAATTTTCCCAGCAATGCGTATGCAATAGAAATTAACTATATTTAAATTGAAACTTCATGAGTACAATCTTAGTTTAGGATTACCGTAACCAGAGACGAAGAGTCTCAGGTTGTTATTCCGCGTTTGTGCTCCCTCCTGTCTCCCGCTTGTTGACCGTGAAGACCTCATTGGTACCTCCCAGCCAATGCTAGGGGTACTCTTCTTCCCCCTGAGCCCCCTAAGTAGCAAAGGAGCCACGCACACAATACCAGAGAATGTTGGCTCCTAGCTTGCCTCGCAAGGTCGAGCTACCACTCGTTACCCTAGCTAGGTATCCCAACTCCCACAAAAGAAACTTAGTGAAGACAAAATTTAACAGCGTAACGTTACGCAAGTCAAATGTGTCGATCTCTTCCTCTACCATCCTTTTTATAGAGTTTTCTTAGTCATTAGTTTTCCAAAACCCTCATTAGATTCATTTTTCATTTAATTGATTTCAAAAAACCTCCCCTGTATACATGTCGTCAGATCCCCTAGTTGCACCAAAAAATCAATTTATTAATTAGTTAAATTTTTCTATTTCTCTCACCCACTCAAAATCGTTCTAAAAAATGCTCCTCGGTGTCTCATTATTCCGTTACAATTCTTAAATTACATATGTCTTACTTAATTCCTAATTGAGTTCATAAATAGAAAGTTCCAAAGGCTAGATTACTTACTAAGTTAGACATTCTTTTTTTTCTTTAAGTTTCCCATTTTCTTTATGTTTCCCCTTTTCCTTAGATTTCCCCATTTTCTTAAAGTTTCCCTTTTTCTTAAAGTTTCCCCTTTTTATAACTAAGTTCATAATTAGCAGGTTTAGAAAAAAACAACCAAATACCCCTTTTGTTAATTAAACCTTTATTAAAATTTCCACTTTAATTATTAATGCTTGAATTTTCTTTACCCTCTTCCTGTTATATGTCTAATTAGTTTGGTTTTTTTGTTCTAAGGTTCTACTCAGACCTAGGTTTTCAATTCACTAGGATTGGCGACGGTTTTTAAGGGAAAAATTAATTATTAAACTTTACTTATCACAACATTCATTTTACGGACCGCCAAGTCTTAAGGAGGCATAGTTTTCTAGGTACTAAGTTTATTCACTTACCAGTTCAAATCGCGACATTCCCTTCAGGATGCACTATGTGCTCCAAGGGTGCCAGTTACCTCTTTTTGTTTTCTTTGTGCAATGTGCCCTTCAAGATGCACTACATGCTCCAAGGGTGTCACTCGCCTCTTGACTGAATTTGGTAGACGTCAGACCCTTGGAGTCAATACTCCATCAGGTGATCTTATGGGAGACTAAGGGCCTCTAAGGAATAAGGACCATGCCTTATTGCCCACCCCTTAGAATCATCGTGAGCGATTGTTAAAGTCTACCCTCATGGCATAGTTGGTGTTCTTGAACTAGGTAATCGTTAACCTACAGTCCAAGTCATGGCGAGAGTGCTAGTAGGTTGTGGCAGGGTTGCTTCCACACCTCTCCCTCAATATCTCTGGTTGTCGCATGTGACCCCTTTACTCCAAATGTGAGTCTGGTCGACAAGATATCGTCAGACTGCATCCATCAACAAATCATGTCAGCAATAAAAATCAACATCATAATATCTAATCATAAGTAAATATGTCACATCAATAACATTCAAACCCTAACAGTCCACTCCCTGACTTGATCCGGAGTCTAAGGCGTTTCATCAATGAATCGACATCCTCAACGCCCTGAGTCCTACACACTCATGAGAACCCAATCAATAACACATGTCTATGTAAATACAAAAAAATAACATATCATCAAATCTACAATATCTCCTAATCATAATCAAAACAACCAATAGTATAATGACCCAGATCAATTTTACGCAAGTGTCCTCAAAGAATAAGTTCGCTTAGTGTGCGCAATAGCAGGATGTTACACTTTGTTATCATAACAAATCGGATAAATATTCATGAGTCACATCTTTGAAATTCTCCATCATCACCCTCACATGTCACACCTCCATGTTATATACAAGACCCCTCATTTTGTCAACTTTACCCATTTAGCTATCAAATCGGTTTTGATTTGTGCACTGCCAACTCAATAAGAGAGTTTGCAGCACATTCAAAGGTACACCATGCATTCATTGCCATCATTGCATTTATGGATCATGTCAAAGAATATCTCATCTTTTTTAGAGTTGATATTTTAAACATTTCCGGGAATTATTTCATAAAGGTTTCTATTTGTTTTCTCCAAGTGTGCAAATCATATTTGGACTCGGTGCTACAAACCTAGCGCTATAGAAAAGTGCTACGAATTCGACACTACAAACTTGCTAAAGAGGATTGTTGTAAGTTGAGCTACTTGCAGACATTCTCGTTCAAATTTAATGACATCAAGATAAAACACAAGTCCATCAGGTACTCCATGAATATTTATATGTTGTATAAAGGCTGAACGAAAGGTTTTTGTTGGTTTCACCCCCCGTGATGCAGGAGCATCTACGACTTCATCAAGCGAGCCAGCGCGTGGAGGAAAGAACATACAGCTGGACAGTGCCAGCACATATATTTTTGAATCACTTTGAAGATTTGTTGCGCCGCCATTTAAATGAAGGCATTCAAATCCGGGCGCACTTGTATTGTATTATAGATAGGAAGGCATTTAATAGTTTTTAATGCTGGTAGATAGGAATTAATTGTAGATTAGACAGTTTTAGCTTTCGAGAGGGAAAACAGGATATAGACACCCTCCTTTGTAACATTGTATTATTATCATTCTCATTCATACAAGAGAAAGAAAGAGAGTAGAGCAGAGAGTTTGTGGAGAAACCCCATGTACAGATATTGAATTAATAGGAAGAGCTTTGATTCAATTCCATGGATGTGTTTGACCTCTGTGTGTTGTTGATACTATGCTTTTGCATGTTTGCTTCTTTCTATGCTTATCTTCTATATGCTGTGTATGTGATTGCATATCAAGTTCGAAACCTGAGAGAATGAGGAGATAGAGTTCCAATTGTTTCTCTACTTAAGCCAGGAGATTCCTACATAGAGTGCAGTTGAATTCCTTCGCATAGAGTGCGTTGAGGAGGTTAAGAAGTTGAACTTTTGTTCTCGTTTGCTCAAAGTGAGTTGGGTTATTCGGGCCGTGCAGGTGAGTGCAGGTCGGATTGGAGTCTCAGTAGCTAGTCTGAGAAGGGAAAGGTTGAGACTGTTGCAAGTGTGAGCTCACAGGACCCGGAAGACTTCATCATTGCTGGAAGTGATTGAAAGTCGAGCGCAAGCATCATGCGCAAAGTCTTTGGAGGAATTCGAAGGACAAAGATCAGGAGGGATAGTTCCTCATTCATTTGCAGGAACAAGCCTGGGAGAGTTTTGAACCGAGGGAAAGCTTAGAAGCCGGAGGATTCTCAAGAGGAAGAGAATCGACGAATTGAATTGTTGAGGAAAGTCGCGAAATCCCGCAGACCGTCAGATCGCGGAGGAGTTGCGAGGGGGTTAACTCGTAGGTGCATGAGAGAACCCATTGCCATCGCATATCGGCATATCGGGGTTGGTGAGCGCAAGAATTTCATGCACGTCAAAATCGCGAGTCGCGATTTCCCGAGTTAGTGGGAGCCGTCGATTGTCGGAGGGACAAGTGGCATAAATCCAGAGCATCGGGGTTTCGGCATTCGGGGTTTCCAGTAGCAAGGAAATTTGGCATCGTGGATCCGCGATCCGTGAAGTCCCGAGGTGACATGGCATCGTGGGGCCCTGGGAGTGAGTGGGGTACAGCTGGCATTGTAGAGAGGACTCGGCACCTCGGTGTTCAGGGTTTGGAGAGTCAAGTGGTTGGCACCGCCAGTGGCGGTATCCCGAGGTTTGACCGTTGACCATCGGCATTCGGGTTTCGGCGTTTGGAAGTGCACGAGAATGTGCATGCAGGGCTCGCGATCCCGCGAGACCCGATTTCCTGAGGTAGTTGCCGGGAGATCAACAGAGAGTCCTGTGGGTGACAGAAGGTTTCGTTACGAAACCGAGGGAGCATTGAAGCTCTTCGGGCCGAGGTTTGTGAAGGTCCTGGTGGGAGTGACCATCCGCTGAGGGGCAGGTTGTGTCATCACTCTCCCGATGACCAGCTCGAATGTTGAGCCTATAGAACTCTTCGGTGTACTCTTTCACCGTCATCAACTTCTGTCTCAGGTATGACATTCAGGACGAGTTGAGCATGGTTACCATCCGCAAAGTTGAGGATGCGTATCAGATGGATTTAAAGGTC
>JASDQU010215368.1:3644-14431 GCA_032191745.1 Picea mariana
AGCAGGATACTATCGACGGTTTGTCGAGGGATTTTTGAAGATAGAAAATCTGATAATGGAATTGCAGAAGAAAATTAAGAAGTTTATTTCGACCGAGAAATGCGCAGAAGCATTTCGGAGGCTTAAAGAGTTGTTGACAACAATGTCGATACTAAAGGTCCCTGACATGGACACGAACTTCTTGGTATGCACAGATGCATCCAAGGAAGGTTTAGGCAGAGTCTTGATGCAAGACGGATGAGTGATTTATTACATTTCGAGGAAACTGAGAAGGCATGAGGAAAACTACACAACACTTGATTGGAGTTATTAGCCATCGTATATGCCTTGAAGGTTTGGAGACACTACCTTGTTGGACGAAAATTTGAACTAAGGACTGATCATTGTGGACTACAACACATTTTTACGCAAAGCAACCTGAACGCGCGACAATGACGTTGGTCGGAATTGCTTAGCGAATACAACTTTGAGATTACTTACATAAAGGTAATAGTGAACCGAGTGGTGGATGCTTTGAGTCGGAGACCATGCATATTTTCAGTGATGCCTCTTTAGATGAATCTACATGAGAAGATTCTCACTTTACAGCGTGATGATGACTGGTACAAGGGTCGAGGGTTTTATCAGACAAAACACAATGATGGTACGATGATATGAGGGATTTTTATTTGATAGTGACGGTCTATTGAGGTTTAAAAGTCGAATTTATGTACCACAAAACGACGAGTTGAGGATGTTGATCCTGAGCGAGGCTCATAGAGCAGTTTACATGGCTCACTCGGGAGTCACGAAGATGAGGGAAAACCTTAAGCCCTTATTCTTATGGAAGGGAATGAAGCCCGACATAGTCAACTATGTAGTCAGATGTCTAGAGTGTCAGCAGGTAAAGGCTAAACATAGACACGCAGCAGGATTACTTCAACCACATGCCATCCCGAAATCGAAATGGGAGGTTATTTTGATGGATTTTATTGTTGGATTGCCACTGACGGTAAGGAGACATGACTCGATTTTTGTGGTAGTAGACACTCTAACAAAGAGTGCTCACTTTATTCCTATGCATACGATGTATCAGGCACCTGACATAGTGAGAGTTTTCATCAGTGTGATTGTGAGGCTGCATGGCGTGCCTAAGAGAATTATATCTGATCAAGGATCGATGTTTACTGGACGATTTTGGATGAGTTTCCAAGAGGCCTTGGGAACCCAACTTAACTTTAGTACTGCGTATCACCTAGAGACTGACAGACAGACAAAACAAATGAACCAAACCTTGGAATACATGTTGCGCATGTACGTGATGGACCAAAAAAAGCATTCGGAATAATTCTTGCCACTAGTAGAGTTCTCTTACAACAACAGTTACCAGAGCACCATTAAGATGGCGCCTTTCAAACTTTTTTACGGGAGACCGTGTCGAACGCCCTTGGGTTGGGATCGGCTTGAGGATAGGGTCCTAGTTGGACCCTCAGCGATTCAAGAAATGGAAGAGCAAATGCAAACCGTAAGACAAAGGATTAAAGAAGCGCGGGATTGACAGAAGAGTTATGCCGATGCTCACCGAATCGACCATAGTTATGATGTTGGTGATCGAGTCTTCTTGCGGGTTAAACCGCATAAGAGTTCGATCAAGTATGGAAAGGGATCTAAAATCTCTCCTAGGTTCATGGGACCTTTTGAGATTGTGGAGAGAAAGGGGCCCGTGGTCAATCGACTAGCCTTTCCTGATTCTTTGAGGTGTATGCATGATGTTTTTCATGTATCTTTTTTGAGACATTATATTAGTGATCCTACGCATGTTATTGACATGATTTCCTTGCAGATATCGGATGAGGGAGCGCTCATGGCTGAGCCAATCCGCATCTTAGATCACCGCGTTTGACAGTTACAATGTCGAACGGTAGATCAGGTCAAGGTCCAGTGGGACAATTATAGTCCGCACTCGGCGACCTGGGAGGACGCATATGATATGCGCCAGCAGTTTCCATTTTTGTTTTATTGATAGACTTATGATACTGTGATACACTTATTTCGACATTTATATTATGAAACTTTGGGATGAATTTTAGACCAAGAGGGGGTGTATGTAACATCTCACTTTGGCGCACTGAGAAAACTTATTCTTTGAGGACACTTGCTCGAAAGTGATCTGGACTATTATGATATTAAAACATTTGTCGTTGATTATGATGCGTTATGATAGATAAGATGATGTTTTACTGCTTTGACATAGAAAGGTGCTATTGACTCGGTTTTACTAAGTGTGCAGCGTTTTGGAGCTTGAGGATGTAGAGGCATCGATGGAACCCCTTGGACTCTGAATTGAGTTAGGGAGTGTGCTATTTGGGTTGATTTAGTTACTATGATATTACATTTGATTTGATGATATGATGTGGACATGTTCTGACATGATTATTGATGATGCAGGCTGACGATAGCTTGTTGAACAGACTCACATATGGAGTAAAGGGGCCACACACAACTACCAGAGAGTTTGAGGGAGAGGTGTNAGAGGCATCGATGCAACCCCTTGGACTCTGAATTGAGTTAGGGAGTGTGCTATTTGGGTTGATTTAGTTACTATGATATTACATTTGATTTGATGATATGATGTGGACATGTTCTAACATGATTGTTGATGATGCAGGCTGACGATAGCTTGTTGAACAGACTCACATATGGAGTAAAGGGGCCACACACAACTACCAGAGAGTTTGAGGGAGAGGTGTGGATAGCATCCCTGCCACAACCTAGTAGAACTCCCGCCGTGGCTCAAACTGTAGGTTAATGATTACCTAGTTCGAGAGGATCCATGATGTCGTGAGGGCATATTGTGACAGTCGCTCACGATGAATCTAAGGGGCACGCAATAAGGTGGGGGCCTTATTCCTTAGAAGCCTTTAGTCTCCCACAAGTTCACCTGGTGGAGCATTGACTCCATGGGTTATTGATGTCTACCAATCAATCAAGAGGCGAGTGGCACCCTTAGAGCACATGGTGCATCCTGAAGGGCATGTCGCGCAAAAGAAACACAAGACATGAGTGGCACCCGTGGAGCACGTGGTGCATCCTGAAGGGCACGTCGCGCAAAAGAAACAAACAAGGTGAGTGGCACCCTTGGAGCACGTGGGGCGTCTTGAAGGGCACGTCGCGTTGATGATGATGAAGGAACAAACCTAGATGGCCTTAAGACATTTAACACATTAAGAAACTCTTAAACAACTTCCCTAATTAAATGTCGCCCAACTTAGTATCTAAATCATAAGTCTAAAACTTCTCTAGGGGTAAAATTTGGTCTAACCTTAAGAAAAATACACTATAATAATAAAATAAAAAAAATTAAAAAAAAAAAATTAAACTAAAAACCACTTAAGTAATAGTTTTAGTCTTCATAAAATTTTGGGGGTAAAATGAAGAGATTAAGAATTTAATTAAAATCAATGGATTTAAAAATTGTAAAGAAGAATTTAATTGCTTAACTCGTGAAAGTGTAAAAAGTATTAAATTATTAATAAAAGGGAAAAGAGGCTAATTTGCGCAACTGCCAGTTTGGCTCTAATAAAAAGGGGAAAGAAGGGAATAATGAAATTTAAGAAAGTAAGGAATGGAGGAAACATAATAAAGGAAAGAAGGGAACTTATGGTAAAAAACAAGGTTAACTTAGTAAAGAATCTGCAATAAAGAACCTTCTAAATTGAACTAAATTAGCAACATCATTTTAGGGAAAGTATTTAAACCTGTAAGGGAATATAGGAACACCTAGGAGTAAATTTAGGAGCAAATCTAGGTGGGTGAGGGAAATGAGACAATTAATAACTTAAAGAAAATAAATTTTGGAGGAAAGTGGGGGATGAATGACAATTGTACGATGGAGAATTTTTAGAAGATTTTCTTTAAAACTTAAATTAAAAGAGATTTAGGGAAAGTTTGGAAGTTCTAAAACTCTATAAAAGACAGGAAGGAGGAGGAAGTAGGGGATCAGTTGTAAGCGTAACGTTACGCTGCTAGATTTGTGACTTGACTGATTACTTGTGGGGAGTTGGGATTTCCCAGTTCGTATAGGAGTGGTAGCTCGGCCTTGCGAGGTGAGATGGGAGCTAGACGTACCATCTGGATATTGTGTGGCCCCTTTTTGGATCGGGGAGCTAAGGGGGAAACAAAGTACCCCTAGCGTTGGCTGAGAGGTACTGGTGTAGTCTCAACGGTCGGCGAGCAGGATTGCATGGAGCACGCGGACGTCACCCGGAGCAGGCGATCAGGCAACGATATGTTTTTCATTTTGCATGATAGAAGGTATTAGGACCTTGGCCCTCTCTTAATGTTTTCAACATTTTTATATTGGTTTGTGAGATGAAAACTACTTGGCTTAAATCTGTGTGATTTTGGTTGATGGACTCATTTATTTTTTGCCTGTGTTATTGAGGTGCATTGGAAAAAAAAAAGGAGATATATATATATAATACCTATGTCATTTTTTTATATAGATCAATTTTTTTGTAATGGGAATTCGTTCTGCCATATATATATATATATATTACCGTTGTTAATGAAATAGTTTAAAAATAATAAATTTGAATTAGTTCTAGCAATGGGTGTATGGGCATTTTCGTTTTGTAAATTTGTTCTGAGAATTCGTTCTGGCAATGAGTGTATTGGCATTCTGTTTTTGTAAAATTTAGTTCTGAGAATTCATTCTGGCAGTGAGTGTATTGGCATTTTCGTTTTGTAAATTGTTCTGAGAATTCGTTGTGGCAATGAGTGCATTGGCATTCCATTTTTGTAAAATTTAGTTCTGAGAATTCGTTCTGGCAGTGAGTGTATTGGCATTTTTGTTTTGTAAATTGTTCTGAGAATTCGTTTTGGCAATGAGTGTATCGACATTCCATTTTTGTAAAATTTAGTTCTAAGAATTCGTTCTGGCAGTGAGTGTATTGGCATTTTCATTTTGTAAAATTTGTTCTGAGAATTCGTTCTGGCAATGAGCGTATTGGCATTTTCGTTTTGTAAAATTAGTTATGAGAATTCGTTCTGGCAATGAGTGTATTGGCATTCCATTTTTGTAAAATTTAGTTCTGAGAATTTGTTCTGGCAGTGAGTGTATTGGCATTTTCATTTCGTAAAATTTGACCTCGACTACTGTAATTGCCCACAAAATGTTTTCCTTGAAGAATGATGTCAGAGCTTGTTGTATTTACCTTGATTTTTGCCTTAGAATGTTGACTGATTTCCCTGGCCGGAATGACCATGATTCGCCTTCAGGCGGAGGCTGCGTTCTAATTGTTCCATGTTGGCTGCGTTCTAATTTTTATAACTGTTCTATGTTGGTTGCGTTCTAATTGTTCTATGTTGGGTGCATTCTAATTTTTCTAACTGTTCTATGTTGGCTGTTGGCTGCGTTCTAAATGTTCTAATTATTATTATTAAGATGTCTTAATTGTTCTAATTTATTATTACAAATATAGCTTTATGATACAATAAAGAAAATTTAGGTAAAAATANATGTTGGCTGCGTTCTAATTGTTATAACTGTTCTATGTTGGCTGCGTTCTAATTGTTCTATGTTGGGTGCATTCTAATTTTTCTAATTGTTCTATGTTGGCTGTTGGCTGCGTTCTAAATGTTCTAATTATTATTATTAAGATGTCTTAATTGTTCTAATTTATTATTACAAATATAGCTTTATGATACAATAAAGAAAATTTAGGTAAAAATATATATATATATATATATCTAAACCTTCTTATCAAAGTAAAATGACTGTATATCTTATTTCTTTTATTGATTGAATTTCGTTGTATTGAAATGTGTTACAACCAATGGAAACATATTACAGTAAGTATATGTTGTCGAAAGTGTCGAAAGTACATGCATGAAGCAGGGACTTGGATGCTCGTATATTTTTATTTGATCGAACATGCTGCAACTTTTCGAACAGGTTACAATATTGTAGTTGTCAAGATACAACGAGTAGGTTGCCTAGTCCCCTTTAAACTTTATTTTTGAGTTCCCTTTTATTTCATTTCTTTTATATAATAACTTCCTTCAATTAACTTATGTCCTTCTCTTACGTTTGGGGGTCAACCAATAAGGTACTCGAACCATCTTACGGTAGACCCTTATTGCACAAGAGTGAATGATTAGACTGATTGCCTTAGAGACTTGGTTAAGAATTCCTCACAGGTTTAGTAGTTGGTTAAGTCTTATTGACTTTAAACATTGAAGTTCTTTAATATAGATAACATGGTCATTTTCTATATTCATGGTTATATTATTGTCTTGATTATTTTCTTTATTAATGGTCAATATCTTATAAAATGGTTAAATGAATTACCCTTAAGGAATACTGTAATAGTATAGTGGGGAATTAATGAGATATTATGTTTCACTAAGGCCCTTACCTTATGGTAGGTGACATGGTTGTTTGCGATATCAAATGGTTATATTATTGTTTTGTTCATTACTTTAATTGTTATAAATGTTTCCAATGACTTATAATCTGATTATATGTATTACCTTCAACGCAATACTGTAAAAATAGTAATGACGCACTATCATAAAATGATAGTTGGAAGAAATTTTGGATTAAAGTTGGGGTGCTTATTCACCTTGATAGAATTGGTTGTATTTAGTGTCTATTGCTAAAGGGATTAATTATAATTTTAGTCATTCTAGTTAGCCTACAATTGATGTTACTTATGGTTCAAACCTTGGCAAAGTTTTGACTGGCTTAATAGATTCTATTTAATGTTGGTATGAATGGCACGTTGAAGTAAAGTAGATGACTACCCTTGCATATTGAATTAAAATAAGATTGATTTCCTTGCACATGCACTTATGTCGGTTCATGTTGGATTTAGTAACCAAATTATCTTGCACTGTGGAATTCTTGTGATGTGTGTTGATTCATAGAACGTTATCGCGTAGTGATCGTCATTAATGATTGCGGATTTGGCATATTTAGTGTTAGTCTGGATTGTTTTAGCGGGATGTATACCCCTCCATGTTCCTCAGAACAGTCGCCAGCCTTGAGACCTTAAATGGTTAAAATCGATGGGAACCTGGGCTTGAGCGTTGCT
The DNA here is from genome assembly GCA_032191745.1 of Picea mariana. Classification (NCBI taxonomy): domain Eukaryota; kingdom Viridiplantae; phylum Streptophyta; class Pinopsida; order Pinales; family Pinaceae; genus Picea; species Picea mariana. The sequence goes on from JASDQU010215368.1 coordinate 10,721, forward strand.
TATGTGTCTTGGAGGTCCTTACCATTGCAAGGTAGGATGGGTGGGTAATCAGTCTTTTTATTGGGTCAGTTGGTTGTTGTTCTTTATTGGTAGATGTTGATGTGTGTCTTAGATCCTTATGTTGATACCGAAGTTGCATGCATCATGATACGTTGTCATGTGGCGACGTAGAGTATAATGTCTCGTTACCCTTATACACACGCACACACAAAAAAATAAAGTTTTTCAATTGTTATCAGAGGTTGTCGGCGTAATGACGAGGAACGTTATAGTTAAGAAGCAAGTCCAAGAGTTGATAGACAAAGGGTTGATTAGAGAAAGATTGAGTCCATGTGTTGTGCCAACAGTGTTAAGTCCAAAGAAGGATGGTGGATGGAGAATGTGTACAAACTCAAGGGATATGAACAAAATCACCATCAAGTATAGATTTCCTTTACCCAAGATGGATTACTTGATGGATTGATTGAGTGGGGAATTTTTTTTTTCAAAAATTGATTTGAAAAGAGGATATGATCAGATTAGAATGAGGGAAGGTGATGAATGGAAGAAAATATTCAAGACAAATGAAGGACTATATGAGTGGCTTATCATGCCCTTTGGTTTGACGAATGCGCCAAGTACTTTCATGATATTAACGAATGAAGTCTTCAAGTATTTCATTGGAAAATTTGTAATTTTGTATCGTGATGATATACTGATCTTTAGTAAGACTGAAGAGGAACATTTGAGACATTTAGCTTCAGTAATGAGGAGGTTGCAGCAAGACAAGTTGCTGATAAATATGAAGAATTCATCTTTCATGAAGAAAGAACTCATTTATTTGGGTTTTGTGATCTCTTCGAATGAGTTGAAGATGGATCCGAAGAATGTAAAGGTTATCAAAGAATGGTTGTCACCCCGGAAAATATTTGAAGTTAGAAGATTCCATGGATTAGCCAGTTTTTACAGGAAGTTCATCAGAAATTTTAGTGGGATTAGTGCATCAATGATGGACGCAGTCAAGAAAAGACATAAATATTTTCATTGGACAGAGGAGGCAGAAAGAAGTTTTAAGTTGTTGAAAGGAAATATAATTGAACAACTAGTTTGGTTCTGCCAGATTTCAGAAAAACATTTCAAGTGAGATGTGACGCAAGTGGATTTGTGGTTGGAGCAGTCTTAAGTCAAGACAATAGACTAGTTTCATACTTCAGTGAGAAGATGAACAATACCAAGATGAAATATTCCACGTATGATAAAGAGTTTAATGCAATCATACAGGCGCTAAAGAAATGGAGGCACTAGTTGGTTCCGAAGGAGTTCGTTTTGTATATCGATAACCATGCTTTACAATTTGTAAGAAGATGGGAGAAATTGAACTAGAAACATGAAAAATGGGTTGAATTTATGTAGGACTTTACTTTTGTTATAAAGCACATTTCTTGAACTGCTAACAAGGTTTTTGATGCATTGAGCAGGAAATGTTTGATTTTGCAAGAGTTTCCTGTGAAGACCTTAGGTTTTGATATCCTTAAGGATATCTACAGATATGATTTAGATTTCAAGTATGCTTATGGAGCATGTGAGAATATTTTTTTAAGAGATAGAAGTCATTCGATTGAATACTTGATCCAGGATGGACTGCTATTCAAAGGAAATCAGTTGTGTATCCCGAAGATTTCTATGAGAAAAAACCTTTTGAAGGAAAAACATAGTGGGGGATTCGCTGGAAATTTTGGCCATGACAAAACATTTGCAAAACTGAACAGTTTATATTATTGGCTAGGAATGAGTACATATGTCAAGCAGTTTGTCAACAGATGTAGAATTTTCCAGTACGCAAAGGGGAAAAGACAAAATATAGATTTTTATTAACCATTTCTTGTACCAGAGAGGCGGTGGGACACGATAAGCATGGATTTTGTGTTGGGAATGTCGAGGACACAGAGGGGTTGTGATTCCATATTTGTGGTGGTCGACCGATTCTAAAAAATGGCACATTTCATTTCATGTCAGAAAACCAGTGATGCAACACACATTGCAAATATGTTTTTCAAAGAAGTTGTTCGACTTCATAGCTTACCCAAGAGTATTGTTTCGGACAGGGATACAAAATTTGTTGGTCATTTTTGGAGGACACTATGGAAAAAGCTGGGGACATATTTATATTTTATCTCAGCATATCACTCTCAGGCGAATAGACATACTGAGATAGTAAATCAGAGTTTGGGGCACTTATTGAGAATTTTAATAGTTGAACATCATAGTCACTGGGATCAGATTCTACCGCAAGTGGAATATTCATATAATGACTCACCTAACAGAAGCACATGACAGAGCCTATTCCATATAATATATGGAATGAAGCTGAAAAGAGTATATGAGTTGATAAAATTGGAGAAGAATGAGTTCAAAAGTGTTGGTGTAGAGGAATTTGTAGCAGAGATGCAAGAGTGGGTCAAACAGATTCCTATAGCTGAAAAGCCGTAGATGGAAAAGATCATTGATCAGAGAGTTAACAAGAAAACTTGGAGAAAGACCTATTTTGAGTATTTGGTAAAATGGAAAGGACACTCGATTGAGTATGCCAATTGGGAAAGTGAAACAAATATCCAGAAACATGGACAGACGATGCAGGATCTCATGGATATGATTCCATGAATTTTTCATCCAGAGGAGTATGATGCAGGAGCATTGCAAGAAAGTGCAAGTGGAGGACAGCTGGATACACACCAACACACATTTTGAAGATATTTTGAATTTGAAAGGATGAATCATTAATGTAATAGCTGGAGAGACATAAGTGCTCTTAAATGATTTGCGGATTGTAATGCAGATCTTGAGCATTTGCTCTCATCTTTCGGTTGTAGGCATTTAATGTAATCAATGTAAAGTAGATGTAGGATTTAATTCTAATTAGATAGCTTAGAGTTGTGGGAGGGAATACTCAAGAAATATCCCTCGTATGTATTGTATTGTATCATTATTATCAATTGTAAGAGTTGTAGAGCAAGAGAATAGGAGAGCAGAGAAGAACAAAGACTATAGAAGTTGTATAAGCAGATAGTTGTTGGTATTGAACCCATGTACAAAAGAACTTGAGTAAATATAAGAATGCTTTGACTCAATTTTATGGTGTTGTTGTGATTACTATTTGCATCTATTGAATGGTATGTTTACAATTTTCTTATATACTATGTTATGCATTTGTTTCAATGCTTTATGCGTTTGATTTCATGTTGAATGTATGAATTCTGTGAGAGGAAGAGTATGAATTTCAAATGTTTCTCGTCCTTAGAATTCCTGCAAAGAGTGTAGTGAAGGTCCGCAAGGAGTTTGTGACAAGATTCTGAGTTTTAACTCATAAAATCTCAGGAGAGATATCGTTGTTCTCATACCCAGAGAAGTGCGAGTATAGAACAAAGTCATGCAAGGTGTGTGCAGGCCAGTGGAAGTCTTAGACTTTTCCAACCAGGTGAGTGGTTGAAGAACTTCTATCACAAGGAGTGCACAAAAAGGTGGAAGATATCAGATAATTAGTGATTATCGTGAAGGCCGCAAGGAGTGCGCACAAGAATTCCATAGAATCATGGATTTTGCAACAAGCATCAAGCTTAGGAGGGATAGATTCTTTGAAGGGTTATAAAAAAAGATGAGGTTTGAGGTGTCTTCACAGAAATCAAGCTTAGGAGGAAAGACGCCAAGCTATTTGGAAGGGTGTTATAAAAAAAT
>JASDQU010215369.1:4725-18314 GCA_032191745.1 Picea mariana
AGAGATAATGAGCTTTTTAGAGGTAAAAAGGTTAATTAATTAATTAAAGTGATTTAATTAATTAATTACATATTAATAAAATGAAATTCACTTTGGAGGGACAAGGTGAGCCAAAATTATAAAGGAAATGCAAGGGCCTCTTCTCATTCATTCATGTATGTTTATTAGTTTGATATCCGGCTTTAGCTAGTGAGCCCATCTCTTGGGGGTTTTGAGGGTTTTGACTTAATAAACCCTAGGGGATGATTCGGTGGTGAAAGATTCCACCTAGCTTGTCCCAATATTGGTCTCTGAGATGTAATACTCTCCCACACCATTCTAGTCAGATCTACATTAGTGCAGGAGGTTCTACACAACCACATGCACGAGAAGAGGAGGAGGCACACCATTGGGGGTTTCCAGCAAGGGGGGCACACCATCTTTGGAGAGAGATTCGTTGTAGGAGATTGGCAGGGCCGTTGAGGATTCTATCACTTGGATTTTCATTACAGGTCCTTGGACATTAGATCTAGTGATTTTTGAGATAGTTTTATGGCTCAGATTATTTCTTGAGTAGTGGGGCGAATTGAAGAGAAGGAGGGCATTTTTGAGATCCAGATCTAGTCTGTTTGGAGGGGTTACACTTCATATATAACCCTGAGACTTCACCTAGTGACTTGCAGTGTCCCGATCTATATTTCTGGAGAGTTTCAAAGCATTTGGAGGCCTCCTTCAGCAAAGCCAAATTATCTAGGGCTTCATTCATCCAGTGGGGCGCACCATTCAGAGGGGGATTTCAGATCTATAGTGTGTGAGAGGCATCTTGGAGATCGGGCGCCTGGGTTGTTCTTGCCATCACTCGATCTACTATTTGGCATCTCTCTTGAGGTGATTTGACTTCTTTTGGTAGTAGGGAAGAATTATTGAGGGCTTCAACATTCTAGCAAGACATGGCACTTTCCAGCTTGGAGGTTGAGCATTAGTACGGCTCAGATTTGCTTGATTCAGTCTTCATGGTATATCCAGCCTTTGGAGTCTTATTTTGTATTGTCAAGAGCATTTTGTAGCAGCTCATATCTATTGCTTGTACGACCATCTGAGGTTTATGCCAGATCGACCATCTATTGTATTGATCTTACATTGATCATAATAAAAAGGTCAGATCTTTACTTGTGCTTCTACTTCTTGAATATATTGTGATCTCCATGTGTTGATGAATCTTGTCTGCACTTGAAAACTCAATAAATTAGTAGTAGTTAGCGATTCTAAGAAAGAATTTGGCTTGGGATCATTACATAGATGGTATAAAAAATATAAGGCTATCAAACCCATAAAACCTTGACGAACTAAATGGGGATCACTACATCTAATTGGTATTATCATCCACTGCTTTTACAAAATTAGATTCCTTTAGTTACAAAATTTTAACTTCAATCGCAGTGACATTAATCTTTTTACCAGGCTTGATAATCCTAGATTATATTTTCTCATTCTCTTCCTCCTTAATCTTCCCGCAACTATAAATGCCAATTCCAGTTACTATGAGGCATTCAATTCATGGTCACAATGAGTGTGATACCTAGAATGTAAATCATCAACTGTCACCACTCTACCTCCACCAACACATTATGTTACATTCTTCCCTGTCATTTCCAAGTTAACACCTCCAGGGTGGCTACCTTCTTCTTCACGAACATCAAAAAATGCCATCAGCTCTTCCTGCATATCCAGTACATAGAGAATCTGTTAGCCATGATTTAGCATTCACAAATGATACTGCATACCTGAGAAATAATGGTTCTAACTTTTGAAAGGTGACTTATTCAGAATAGACACGAGATTAGGATAAAAAATAATTGAACAACAAAACGAATATTTTTCCAAAATACCCGAATAACATCAAATAGACGTGTCTTCAATACTGATCAGACTTGATCATCAAATAGAAGGTTGATCAAACTTGTGTACAACAAGGTGCTCAAGTGACAGTAAGCGCTACAGCAGTGAAAAACAATTGAAGCTTGAAATGTTTATCAGAAGTCTATAAGCACACAAAAGGTTAGCTACATGATGATACTGGCATTTAAAAGGGTGATTTTGGTACAATATCGGGGTAATTTATGAGCAGCAGAGACAGATTGTTTTATGGATAAAAATAGTGGGATGGATCTGATGTTTATCACAGACTTGAAGTATCTTGAAGTATCCCATCATTAGCCCATATGTCTAAGATCTTTGTTCAGCATAGAAAGGCACCATAAAGAGGTAAATTAGAAGATATCTAATCAACAATCAAAATGTACCAATCCAGTGTTGGATTACTGAGAGGGGGGTGAATCAGTAATAGAACAATTATAATCCTTTTTAAACCAAATAATCCAAGTGTTATATCAATGTAGAATTATCATCCAATAATGAGAAATGAACAAATGAACAATCATACACATACACAGTACACCAGTGTTTTATGTGGAAACCCAAAGTGGGAGAAAACCACAGAATGTTTTTTCTTATATGTCTTGAAGAATTACAATCATGGAAGCACCAACTTCCTTTGTTTTCCAGCTGCAACTGGAAGGAGGCTCCAACCCCTTAGTTTCTCAAGCTACAACCTAAGGGAAGCTCCAACTCCCCAATTATTTGACTACAACCAGAAGGAGGCTAAAATCCCCTATGTTCTCTGGCTACAACCAAAAGGTGGCTACGACCACCTGTCCTTTCCCCATCCAACTGCCCTGAAGTAGAAGTAGAATGATGGAACTACTGTCACACTATCACTATGAGATATATTGTTGTAAACCTGTACCAATAAACTTGAACCATGAATCAACCTGTACCTCAACCTGTACCAGAAACAAGTGCATGGTTGATGCACTTGTTTCTGGTNCCCCATCCAACTGCCCTGAAGTAGAAGTAGAATGATGGAACTACTGTCACACTATCACTATGAGATATATTGTTGTAAACCTGTACCAATAAACTTGAACCATGAATCAACCTGTACCTCAACCTGTACCAGAAACAAGTGCATCAACCATGCACCAAACTGTACCAAACAAACTGTAATCAACCTGTACCATAAACAAGTGCAACCAACCATGTACCTAGTATGTACCAATCATGTTTTAACTACTCATCAACTGTGACTCATCAATATGTACCAACATCATCAACTATACACCTTATGTATGTGCCAACTCATCAACTACTTGTCTCAACTATGTACCCAAATCCCTCATCAATTTAATCATCTAAATATGATTTATAACTCTGTAATAGACCTGGTGTATATGATCACATACCTGCAAACCTTCCTTAACTTTAACAACAAGAGACTATCATTTTCATCAAACTTTTCTTTAGTCTCACATGACTAGTTTTGGATTAGTCAACAACCCTAACTTGAAATAATCATAAATTTATACATGTAATGAATAAATATATGAAACTAATACACAATGTTCTTCAATGTGTTTTATGTAATTCCTCCAGGTGTCACTGCTTGGAACCTCTCAAAAAAGGAGTTATAGCAAAAATGACATACCTTGCTGAATTCTGCCTTATTCTAGAGAGCGACCTTGTAGAGCGTTCCCCACACGGAATATTTGTTGGATCGATCTGAAACTATTACAAAACATACTATAGACTGTACTCTAATCAACACATTTTATCTTACTGAATTTTGATATGTTATGAATAATTTATGACTTTTTTACCCGAAACATTTGTTTTAGACTAGTTTCAGGACTAGCCACAAACTCTATTTTCCACGGAGTGCAACTCCAAAAATACAATGACCCACAAAATGAATTTTTTATCACAGATACTTGGATATGTTTCCTCAATGGAATAGAAATTTCACGGTCTGAATCATACTAGAAAAAAAGTTATAGCGAAAATGGTGAGATGACCTATAAATAACATACCTTAAAAAACATCATCAAAAGAATTTATTCGTCCTTGAATTCCGGCCTTCTTTTCTTCACCTTCCCTCATAAATTCGGCTTAGATATCCTTTGGTTACCTCATAAACATATAGGTATTCAATATGCTCAAGTGTGTTCTCAAATGAGAGAGTGTTACCTCTTATTTGTACTCTCCAAGTAGCTTTCTTAAAAACATATTCTAGGTCACTTTGCCCACTTTCCTTATTTGAGGGTTAACCCACTTCTAATTTCTTCATTAAATTTGTTATTTAAATAATTTATTTTGTACTCACTTTGAATTATAGTACACTCATCACTTCACTTTATTATTTACCTTCTAAAATCTTTTAAACCACTTTGACTACTTTGACCTTTTGGGGCTTCTAGATGACATATAAGGGTCCTCCAACTTCGTAAGGCCATAACTCTCAAACCGTAAAGGAGTTATGTGACGTTCCACATACCACTAGAAATGGAATGACATGTACTATTCATATATAATAGTATTACCTTCAAATATATCAAAACTCATACCATTATCCATCAAACAAACTTGGTTCCATTACCCAAACCTGGGTTCTCTAACTTCTCGTGGTCATAACTCTCTAACTGTGAAAAGTTATGTGACATTCCACATACCACTGGAAATGGCATGACAATAACTATCCATACAGGATATTTTCACTGAAAAATTCATTGATCTACATCTCATTACTCCACAAATAATTACAGGTTCTCTAACCATACTTCTAGGATAACTCAATCCGCAGAGCGTCTTCCCGTGAGGGCTTTCACCATAAGGGGACCACTTTGGAGTTCATCCATTTCTACTTATTATCAACCATGACAAGACAATAATGAGTCAACTTTACATAAAAAAAACTTGGGTCCATTAACCAAACCTTTGTTCCATCGATCTTTCTTCAAGGGTTGACATCAATGACAACCAACCTTAATCAACAATCTCCCCCTTTGGCATTGATGGCAAGAATATGATGCAAAACTAAAATTATGTCATGCAATACTGAAGTCATATCACTCATTCTCCCCCTGGAAACATGCCTATGTCCTTTGCATCTCTGTGACCATTTTTCCCCCTGGAACCATGCATTTGTCCTCTGCATCTGATGAATCTCTCCCCCTTTGTCATCAATGGAAAAGGTATCTTTCCATCCGGGGCTTCTCCTCCTGACTGAACTATCCTCTTTATGGTGTTTCCTCATGCACATCTAAGACATATAAGATAAGAATTCAAAAGCATTCATTTTGGAGTAGAAATAACTCTAAGTCTCTGGCGAAGATATTCAAAGGCTTCCCGTGGAAGTGGTTTTGTAAAGATGTATGCCACTTGTTCTTTTGTGCCCACATACTCAACTCTGATGTTCTTTTATGCAACTTGTTCTCGTAGAAAGTGGTACTTGATTGGAATGTGCTTTGTCTTGGAGTGCATCACTGGATTCTTTGAGATATTGATGGCGCTTGTATTATCACAATAGATTGGAATGGGCTCATCATGCTCAACCTATATATCTGTCAAAGTTTGTTTCATCCAAAGAACCTATGTACAATATGTTGTTACTGCAACATACTCTGTCTTGGCTGTAGATAGAGATATTGATGATTGTTTCTTGCTTAGCCATGATACTAAACACTCACCCAAGTAGAACGTTGTTCCACTGGTGCTTCGTCGGTCATCAATACAACCTGCCCAATCTGCATTTGTGTAGGCAATAAGAGATAGATCCTTTCCTTTTGGATACCATAATCCAAACTCTTTTGTTCCTTTGAGATATCTGAAAATTCTCTTCACTACTAATACATGTGATTCCTTTGGTGCTGCTTGAAATCATGCCACCTATCCAATTGCCTGCATTACATCTGGTCTGGATGTTGTCACATATAGTAGGCTACCAATCATTGACATTTATTACCTCTGATATGTAGACTTTGAATAATCATCTTTGCTTAACTTGCAACGGGTTTGCATGGGAGTGATAACTGGTTTGCAATCTTCCATTCCAAACCTCTTTAACATTTCTTTGATATACTTGGTTTGAGAAATAAAAATTCCATGGTTTCTTTGACATATCTGAAGTCCCAAAAAGAAGGATAGTTCTCCAAGTAATGACATTTCAAATTCATTCTGCATATCCTTTGCAAATTTCAAGCTTAATCTGTCATCATCACTACCAAAAATAATATCACCAACATAAACTTCAATTAATAAAATATTATCTTGACTTACCTTGATGTAGAGGTTGTTGTTTGCACTTCCTTTTCTGAACCCTTCCCAATGTAAATATTTATCCAGTGTAGAGTACCATGCTCTAGGAGCCTGTTTTAGACCATACTGTTATCTCCTCAAATAACACAGTCAAGTTTGTTTATTTTAGGTGAAGGAGGTCATTAAAAAATACATTTATAAATTTCTTGAGGCTCACTTTTACATGCTCTGAGTCTATAATAAAGTTTGCCTAACATTTGGTTTGGTTTTTCCTTCAAAAAACTTGAATCTCAGATTTCAGTGGCTAAGCGCATTTTCAAAAGGGATTCTAAGCCACCGAAAGCTTAGTTTTCGGTGGCTTAAATGCGAAATTCAGGGCTATCTTAGCCACCGAAAGCATAGGAACTTGGAAATGGTTATAGCACTGACAATCTTGGAGAAGTGATTATGCTACAGATATAGGGGAAATTTTGTTGAGGTTTCAACACGCAGTACAAGGTTCACGTGATGGTGAAAGCAATAATATTAGAACTAATATTTGAAGCCTCTATTTCACAAATTGTTTCTCCTATTCAACTAACATTTAAATCCAAAATATACCTTGGCCTGGCTCTGTCAATATTGTAGTTGATATTCCTATGTTAACTGAACCATGTGTTTTAGATGCTATATTTCCTTATGTGCTTGAAGGAACATGTGCCAGATTTGGTACATTCGGTTGTGGTAAAACTATCGTTACTCTTGCCAACAAAGGTATATCTCATCATAGCTGTTGTAGACAAGAAATCATGATCAAAAGGTGTTGGATCAAATCAGGTGTTATTTGGTTTTGAAACAAATACATACTAAAGAGATACAACATTGATTTCTGCAACTTAATTGAAGCATCCCTGAACTTAAATGAATAGCCTTGAAGATCAAGAAGCTGAGAGGAAACATAATTTTGCAATTTTGAAAGTTATTTTCAAAACAGAGCTTTCGGTGGCTTAGGCAGGCTTTCACAGCTACCCTTAGCCATTGAAAGCAGAGCTTTCGGTGGCTTACAGGCTAGAAATTTTGTCTCCTTAGCCACCAAAAGCACAAAAAATTGCATATTGCTCTTCTTTTTGCTCAGATTGATTATTTTTTGATCCAGATGCCTCGAGGGTGGTTTCTAATGATATATAATAATTAAAGGGATACAGAACAACATCCCTTTTTAGCTTTTGAGGTAGATGATGAGGCAAGAAGACTAAGTGGTCATTCTATTTTTGGGTGAAAATGCACAGATTTTGGTCAAAAGGTCAAAATTTGACTTGGTTGAGTCTATTTAGGAGAATATGGTAAAATATATTATCAAATATCATCCATGAGTGTAGGTGGCACTTCATTTGATCAATAGAAATATTCTAGGGATCAATTCCTAAAATGTAGGAATATGACTAGATTTGGAAATCTGGATTTTCCTGTTTTAGTCACCTTCTTGGGAGACAGATCCTGATCATATGGAAGAGCATTTTAATGAAATATTTTTTTCATAATCACGGGATTATCTTCAATAACCTCTCTCAGTTTCTCAAGATCTATTTCTATTTCTGAAATATAGGTCAATCTTTGAGCACCATATTTCCAAAAATTAAATACTTTGTTTTTCCTGTTTTAGTCATTGTCTTTGAGGACAGATTATGATGAGATGGAAGAGTATTTTTAGAAACTGAAGGAGGTATTTCATAAGAAATGTCTGATTTTCAATAAACTCTCTCAGTTTCCCAAGATCTATTTGTATTTGGAGGATATACGTGAATCTTGGAGCAACACATTTCCAGAAATTTCTATCTTTTCCAGCCACCTCACAAATTTGAATTTGTGATAGATATATTCTACAAACTAAAGATAGAATAAGTGGTTATCAGATCCATATTTTGAGGATCTCAAATAATTTGTAAAGTCTATATAATCTTGTTGATTTCATATTTTAAAAGTGGGGTCGGCTATGGGGACTTGACCACTACTATTGTATTCTTCAAACTTTTTGAATATATATCAGACATAAGCTTCTTTTGCCATCTCTGTTCAGACTTTCGTATTCTCTCTTATCCTACTTGTATCTAAATATTATGTTCATTTTTTATTGTTTATATGATGTATGATAACTGTCAACTTATCATTACATCCAAAAACATATAATTTTCAAGTACTTCACTTATTTTATCTGGCCATTCATATGTACTTTGTGTATATGTTTATGATAGTATTATAGGTATTCTCCATACTTTCATTGTTTATTAAACCTTCTGAAAACCTTTGGTTGAAAGCCTTATCTTTCTAAAAGTATTCATATTTTTCTATAGTGTGTGATATTTGATTGAGTCATCCATCTCGATCCATTTTATTAAAACATTGCAAGATTAGTTAAGTTATCAGGCATCTCTGAGATACAACCTAGGAGAGTTTCCTGGAGTGGTAAAAAATTGACGTCATTGTTGGGGAGAGGAGATTGAAGCTCAACTTCCTTGGGAGATGACAATATCCAGCTTTGATGATAGACAAAGTATGGACATATGTTTAGTTGTAATCATCTATCTGACGACTCCATGAAGGATGGATTCAATGGCAAATCCATCGTTCTAAAATCTGTTGGTGACTCCACTGGTATGAAATGAACAAGATCTTAGCTAAGAGATATGATTTCTATGATTTTTCCAAGATTGTTGGTTTCCCTAATCCTCTAACTAGTAGAGATGAATGGGAAGGTATTCTTCCTACATTTAAAGGAGAAGATTGGGAGGTTTTGACTGAACATCTGCTAGATTTCCATGAGTTTATTCGTGAACGTCAGATTGTGCACGAGGATGTCAAGATCAAGATTTTCAAATTTTCATTGGAAGGAGCAACCCTTGACTGGTGTAGATCTCTTCTAACCACCAGTATCATCTCTTTGAAAGTTTTTCATGATGCATTCAATTTGTTCTGTAAAGATGAATTTTCAGCTGATGCCCTTTTTCCAGAATGTTGTCATGAATTTATTTTGTTTTGTCAAATTAATGGACATGAAAAGTTTGATTGTGCTGAAAAGTATGTGGTTGAAGAGGATACTTTTCATAAAGATCCAAAGGTTCTAGATGACCTCCATTTTGACATCAAGTTTGTAGATACTTTTGACATCATATCAAATGTACCTATTGTTTCTAATTCGCATAAAGACTAGATCATTTCTTTTGAGATCTCAGATAAAAATGAGCAGATTGACAGATTGGCATGTGACAGAGTTGAATCTGCAACAAATATTGAGGGCAGCCCTCAGCTTCCAAATTTGCAGACAAAGGAAGATTGCAACAATCATGAGGGACATAATTTTCAGAGATCATCTTATCCTCATAAGGAACATCAAGAGCACTATCTTCCTTTTGAACCCTTTGTTTCAGTTTTTGATATAAAGGTTGTTGATGATGAGGAAGGCAGTGATATAGAAGATCAAAAACACATTACTTTTTCTCTCTCAGAAATTTTCAGTTGCAATAGGCCAGCACATCATAGTGACGAATTCATATCACAGGGATATGATGAAGGGGAATAGGAAAGTTTAGATCATCAGTTGATCATATATTTTTCTACATCAAATACTGAGCAGTCCATGTTCAACATGGAGATCAATGAAAGCCATTAGCATAAGTACTTCAATTTTTAGTTGGAACAACAGAAACAAGATGTATTCTTGTATGGTTTTAATGACCTTATTGCAAACTATTTGGAATCTATGAGCAACATATGTGTTAAAGTATTTTTGTCAAATGAAAGTTGGCTTTATCATCTGTTCAAACCACTTTTCTATTGGCTATACATTTCATTATTTTTCAAGTCAAGATCAAGAACAGGTTCAGTAAATCATTTTCTGATATGGCTTCATTGGAAGCATCAGTTTACTTGATTAAGCATCAGTACAATGGTTAGAGTAGGATTAGATAAGAAAATAAACTCTTCATCTGAGCAAGTAGATTCTTTCAGTTATTGGTTGTTGAATAAGCAAAGCAGGTTATAGGCAGGTCACAGGTTTGAAGAGATCAATGGTAAAGTCAGATAACTCCATGCCCAATGGTAAAGGCCAGATGACTCCATGCCCAATGGTAAAGGACAGATAACTCCATGACCAATGGAACACTAGAGTTTAGGTTTTGTTTGAGTTTTTCCAGGAAAGGCATTGGATATGAGGTTGTTGAAACCTCAAAGGGAGGTTTTCATCCCCAGAAGGAGCCATATGTTATCTCCTCAAATAACACAGTCAAGTTTGTTTATTTTAGGTGAAGGAGGTAATTAAAAAATGCATTTCTAAATTTCTTGAGGCTCTGTTTTACAAGCTCTAAGTCTGTAATAAAGTTTTTCTAACATTTGGTTTGGTTTTTCCTTCAAAAAACTCGAATCTCGGGTTTTGATGGCTAAGCGCCTTTTCAAAAGGGCTTCTAAGCCACCAAAAGCCTAGATTTTGGTGGCTTAAATGTGAAATTCAGAGCTATATTAGCCACCGAAAGCACAAGAACTTGGAAATGGTTATGACACTGACAATCTTGGAGCAGTGATTATGCTACAGATACAAGAGAAATTTTGTTGAGGTTTCAACACACAGTACAGGGTTCACATGATGGTGAAAGCAATAATATTAGAACTAATATTTGAAGCCTCTATTTCACAAATTGTTGCTCCTATTCAACTAGCGTTTAAATCCAAAATATACCTTGGCATGGCTCTATCAAGTTTGCAACTGATATTCCTATGTTAACTGAACCATGTGTTTTAGATGCTCTATTTCCTTCTATTCTTGAAGGAACATGTGCCAGATTTGGTACATTTGGTTGTGGTAAAACTATCATTACTCTTGCCAACAAAGGTATATCTCATCATAGCTTTTTCATACAAGAAAGCAAGAAATCATGATCAAAAGATGTTGGATCAAATCAGGTGTTATTTGGTTTTGAAACAAATAAATACTAAAGAGATACAACACTGATTTCTGCAACTTATTTGAAGCAACCTTGAACTCAAATGAACAACCTTGAAGATCAAGAAGCTGAGAGGAAACATATTTTTGCAATTTTGAAAGATATTTTCAAAACAAATCTTTCGGTGGCTTAGGCATGCTTTCACAGCTTCCCTTAGCCACCGAAAGCATATCTTTCGGTGGCTTATAGGCTAGAAATTTTGGCTCCTTAGCCACCGAAAGGGCAAAAAATTGCAGATTGCTCTTCTTTTTTCTCAGATCGATTATTTTTTGATCCAGATGCCTCGAGGGTGGTTTCTAATGATAGATAATAATTAAAGGGATACATAACATCATCCCTTTTCATCTTTTTAGGTAGATGATGAGGCAAGAAGACTAAGTGGTCATTCTATTTTTGGGTAAAAATGCACAGATTTTGCTCAAAAGGTCAAAATTCGACTTGGTTTAGTGTATTTAGGAGAATATGCTCAAAGATATTATCAAATATCATCCATTAGTGTAGGTGGCACTTCATTTGATCAATATAAATATTCTAGGGATCAATTACTAAAATTTAGGAATATGACTAGATTTGGAAATATGGATTTTCCTGTTTTAGTCACCTTCTTGGGAGACAGATCCTGATCATATGGAAGAGTATTTTTTGAAACTGAAGGGATATTTTCATAAGAACGATAGTATCTTCAATAACCTCTCTCAATTTCCCAAGATATATTTTTATTTGTAAAATATAGGTCAATCTTTGAGCACCATATTTCCATAAATTAAATACTTTGTTTTTCTGGTTTTAGTCATTGTCTTTGAGGACATATTCTGATGAGTTGGAAGAGTATTTTTAGAAATTGAAAGAGGTAGTTCATAAGAACTGTTTGATATTCAATAAAATCTCTCAGTTTCCCAAGATCTATTTGTATTTGGAGGATATACATGAATATTGGAGAAACATATTTCCAGAAATTTCTATCTTTTCCAGCCACCTCACAAATTCGAATTTGTGATAGATATCTTCCAAAAACTAAAGATAGAAGATGTGGTTATCAGATCCATATTTTGAGGATCTCAAATAAGTTGTAAAGGATATATAAGCCTATTGATTTCATATTGTAAAAGGGGGGTCGACTATGGGGACTTGACCACTACTATTGTATTCTTCAGACTTTTTGAATATATATCAGACATAAGCTTCTTTTTCCATCTCTATTCAAACTTTCATATTCTCTCTTATCCTACTTGTATCTGAATATTATGTTCGTTGTTTATTGTTTACACGATGTATGATAACTGTCAACTTTTCATTACATCCATAAACATATAATCTGCAAGTACTTCACTTATTTTATCTGGCCATTCATATGTACTTTGTGTATATGTTTTTGCTAGTATTGTAGGTATTCTCCATACTTTCACTGTTTATTAAACCTTCTAAACACCTTTGGTTGAATGCCTTATCTTTCTGAAAGTATTCATATATGTCTAGAGTGTGTTATATTTGATTGAGTCATCCATCTCGATCCATTTGATTAAAACATTGCAAGATTAGTTAAGTTACCAGGCATCTCTGAGATACAACCTAGGAGAGTTTCCTGGAGTGATAACACATACAAGGCCTTCTTTAATTTGCATACATAGTCTGCATTTTCTAACAACTGAAATCCTTCTAGTTGTTCAATGTAGACTTCTTCTTCAAGTTCCCCATTCAGAAAAGCTGATTTTACATCCATCTGATACACTTTAATATTTTTGGAGCATGCATAAGCTAAAAGAAAATAGGTTGCTTCCATTCTGGCAACTGGGGAAAATGTCTCTTCAAATTCGATTCCTTCAATCTGTGCATATCCTTTACATACCAATCTAGCTTTGTTTCTTGTAACTTGTCCATCTTCATTTAATTTATTCCTGAAAACCCATTTTGTGTCGATCACATTCTTATTCTTTGGTCTTGGAACCAATTCCCAAGTGTCATTTTTCTCTATTTGATCCAATTCTTCATCCATGGACTTATTCAAAAATTCATCCTTGCTGGCTTCTTCAAAACAGTCTGGTTCAATTGTAAATAAGAGTGTTGGGTGTGTTTGTTCTAGTGAATAGATTCTTCTTCTAGTCTCAACTCCTGCATCTTTGTTTCTGATAATCTAATATGAAGGATGATTCTTTTGTACTTTTCTGCTAGGTGTCTTTGGAGACACTTGTTGAACTTGCTCTTCTGCTTCTGTTGGATTCTCTTTATCTTCCTCTTCTACTTATTTTTCATCTTCTGCTTCCTTTTCGAAAGGTTGTTCCGTTGATTCATTTTCTTCTTCCTTTGAATTTGGTCTTCCTGTTTCATCAATTGTTACGTTGATGCTTTCCACAACTTTGTTCAATCTTAGATTGTAACACTTGTATTCTTTCCTTGTACTTGAGTAACCAACAATTACTCCTTTGTCCACACGAGAGTCAAACTTTCCCATTCTTCCATCTTCTCTTTTGATGTAGCATTTGCTTCCAA
>JASDQU010215370.1:377-16787 GCA_032191745.1 Picea mariana
CTCTTTACAAATTTAAAACCACAAATTTTAATTAAATTATTCCTCTCTTCATTTTACCCTCTAAATTTAAGAAGACTAAAACTATTACTTACGTGGGTTTTAGTTTATATCTTTATTTTTATTTTTATAGAGTCTTTTTCTTAAGGCTAAACAAAATTTTACACTAGAGAAGTTTTAGACTTAGGTTTAGATTCTAAACTGGGCAACAATTATTTAGGGAAGTCATTTTAAGAATTTCTTAAGGTGTTAAATGTCTTAGGGCCATCTATGTTTGTTCCTTCCTCAACATCAATGCGACGTTCCCTTCAGGATGCACCACGTGCTCCAAGGGTGCCACTGACCCCTGTTGTTTTTCTTGCGCGACGTGCCCTTCAGGGTGCACCACATGCTCTAAGGGTGCCACTCGCTAACTTGTGTTTCTTTCATGCGACGTGCCCTTCAGGATGCACCAAGTGCTCCAAGGGTGCCACTCGCTGACTTGTGTTTCTTTTGTGCGACGTGCCCTTTAGGATGCACCACGTGCTCCAAGGGTGTCACTTGCCAACTTGACTAATTGGTAGACATCTATAACCCCTAGAGTCAACACTCCGCCAGGTGAACTTGTGGGAGACTAAGGGCTCTAAGGAATAAGGCCCCTGCCTTATTGCGAGCCCCTTATAATCATCATGAGTGACTATCGCAGTCTGCCCTCATGACATCGTGGATTCCTCTCGAACTAGGTAATCGTTAACCTACAGTTCGAGCCACGACGGGAGTGCTAGTAGGCTATGGCAGGGTTGCTGTCCACACCTCTCCCTCAAATTCTCTGGAAATCGTGTGTGACCCCTTTACTTCATATGTGAGTTTGGTCAGTAAGCTATCATCAGCCTACATCATCAACAATCGTGTCAGAACATGTCAACATCATATCATCAAATCAATGAAATATTACAATAAATAAATCAACCCAAATAGCACACTCCCTAACTCAATCCGAAGTCCAAGGGGTTCTACTGATGCCTCTGCATCCTCAAGGTCCAAAACCCTGCACACTCAATAAAACTGAGTCAATAGCACCTATCTACATCAAAGCAGTAAAACATCATGTCATCTATCATAACGCATTATAATCAAGGATAAATGTTTTAACATCATAAAAGTCCAGATCACTTGTGAGCAAGTGTCCTCAAAGAATAAGTTTTCTCAGTGCGCCATAGAGGGATGTTACACAACCCACTAGTGGGGAATCAAAATGACCTCTATAAAATTCAATTAGATATAATCAAATCAATAAAAAGATATATTAAACATAATTTAGATGAGGCTACTAACAATCTAAATCATATCTCATTATTTTGTTATTCCCTCCTAAAGTACAAGAAAACATCTAGAAAATTCCAAGACATTTTCCTCGAAAAACTTAAATTCACATCTACAGTACGCAACCACAAGTTTCCTAAAGGAAACTAGTGTTTAGATGGATGCAACAGTAGGTTTTATAAGGCTAACTATTGTTCAACCACATGTGTGTCTTCTATGGAGCAGAATCACATTTGTTCGTATGGAAAAAATTCATAATTTACTTTCCATAATTTTTCTTAATCACTATGAGATTTTCTACGAGAATTAGGTCGGTCCTAAAGATTATTCTAAGGGTTCCAGTCAAAAAAATCAACTCTTAAAACATATGTTAATTCCCTTGAAAATTTTCAGAAATTTTAAACCTCATTTAACAATTTTTCAAATTTTCAAGAATTAAAATACTTCTACAAAATTCAGACTAACATATCTATTTATAGAAGGTTATATAAGATCCTCCCTTGATGATTATTCAATTTCAATATTGTTCAAGTATAAGCTCCAACTATCCATTTGCAAATATATAATTTTTTTACGAGTCGACCAACCTACCAATTCCCAAATCGGTACTCTTCTTCCCCAAGGACACCTAAGATGCAACAAGTTGTATGAGAAGAGTAAAAAAACTAGAATTTGGATTGTGTGGATTCTCTAGAGAATACAAGGTTCCCACCTCCCAAGTACATACAAAATATTGAGACCAAACTCATCACTATCTCACTAAGAAAACAATTAGCGTTATGAAACCTGTCTAGCATTATGGTGTTTTATCTCTAGGATTCTCCCTAGAGGAAAATTCCCATCCTATCCAAGGAAAAAACCTAAGGACACAGATAGGTATACCACCCACTATCACCTCAATGGCCTTTCCTCAACACATATAGGATAGGCTCACTAACCTAAGGAGGTAATATCGTATGGTCAAGCTAAGTCCTATCACTGTAAATAAGGAAGGGTGAGGACAACGACTAGTGTTGAATCAGTTTTAACTTCTTTAGAAGATTGATTCAATGAAACAAGAGAAGACAATACTAGATAATTTTTGGAATGTTCATTCATGGTCTATCATTCATTTATCAACATTCATCAACAACCCAAATACCAAATAGTGAAGTGTCTCTCAGCATTTATTTAGCTATATCACATGCATCAAAAGTTTATTCATTAAATGTTGTTTCTTCCATGATCATTCAAATGCTTGTAAGCCAAAGATATTCTAGGAAAGACGCAAAAGAAAGAAAGAAGAAGGCTTCCAATCAAAAGGTGGGCCTTGTGCTACATCCCTCAAATATACTTGTAGGCTTGAACACCCATGGTGTGAGAGGGTAATCTTCTCAAACATTGTTATTGATGCACTATAATAGTCTGACAATTGAATGGTTGGTTTCATGATGCCTATGGTACTTTTGATATACTTGAAGGTACGTGGAAGTGATATCCAAGTTCAGGTGTTGTCTAATGCAATACTACTTGATTGGGTACCAACTGGGCATGACAAAAGTTAAATCCCTGTGAACTCTCTTGTATCCTTGCATGTATTGTTCCCAAACCACAACTTCATATGTTTAACAACTACTCTCTAGCATTATTTATAGATGTTGGTGCTTGTCTCTAGCCTAAAATTCACTAAGGGTCTTTCCAAGAATCATGATATCCAACATAGCTTAAATTTTCAACATGAAATAATCATTATTAGATTAAACATTCACATCATTCATCATCATTGTTAAACATGCACCATTTCTCGTCCATGTATCAACAAAGTTCTAAAGCATGAAATCCAACATAAGCCATGTTCAATATTTTTCCAAGTGTTCCAACACATTACTTGCAACCATCAACGATATTATAAATCATTTAAAATAATTTTTTATGCATAATC
The DNA here is from genome assembly GCA_032191745.1 of Picea mariana. Taxonomy (NCBI): domain Eukaryota; kingdom Viridiplantae; phylum Streptophyta; class Pinopsida; order Pinales; family Pinaceae; genus Picea; species Picea mariana. Next base: position 3,598 of record JASDQU010215370.1, read on the forward strand.
ATGGATACTAATTCATAATCATTTCATTAAATCACTTGTAAATGATCCATATATAAATTTTCTAAATGATATCAATACATCAATCATAAAAGGAAAGAACCAATAATTCATATACCCCACTTGTGATCAAACTTCATAAAAATGAATTGAGCATTTAAAGGATAACATGAATCAACAWTGAATATTYATCATGTAGAATCCCTACCATAAATAATGTAATTTACATGTGTTCCAAAGATACATATCATTTATCGATTAATGCCACAAATCTAATTAATGTAGTGAACATAAAACAAAGATTTTTTTTAACACATTACTTGCAACCCTCGATGATATTATAAATCATTTAAAATAATTTTTTATGCATAATCATGGATACTAATTCATAATCATTTCATTAAATCACTTGTAAATGATCCATATATAAATTTTCTAAATGATATCAATACATCAATCATAAAAGGAAAGAACCAATAATTCATATACCCCACTTGTGATCAAACTTCATAAAAATGAATTGAGCATTTAAAGGATAACATGAATCAACAATGAATATTCATCATGTAGAATCCCTACCATAAATAATGTAATTTACATGTGTTCCAAAGATACATATCATTTATCGATTAATGCCACAAATCTAATTAATGTAGTGAACATAAAACAAAGAATTTTTTTTAACAATATTAATATAGTGGAAATCCCAAGTCGAATCTCCATAAGCATGGCAATTGGAGGGAATAATATCAATGTTTTAGGTAAGGATCATGCATCTATTTGGATTATTTAGTCGGTTCTCTCAACTGTTTTTAAGAACCAATATCGAAACCCTCCACACAGTTGAAAAAGAAACAATGAAGATATGTTAACCATGATTAGGGTAAAATACGGGGTGGTAGAAATATATTTATGGATTAATTAGCAACTGTAACGATTGTAACCCATTAGCTTTAATTTCGGCCCTTTGAATAACCAAGATATATATATATAAAATAAATAGTTTGATGGATCAAGCGATGTGATTGAGATAAGGATCGAATATCATAACTCCAATCAATACATGAACTAGGAATGTTTCCCTTACATAGTATTCAAATAGCATTCAAACTCTACAATTTTGACAGTGATCTTGATCAACGCAACCAATGAGAAAGTGTGGGAATAATCCACAAGAAACCTCAATGCGTTTGACCGGTATTAAAGGAAGAAAGAAAGATGATTTATGTAATGACACTCAAATGTGACAATTCAAACCATAATTGGAAATGTGAGACTCTTGCTATATGATCCAGATAGCAGATCGGATCATATAGCAGATCGACCATGGGTGGTGTTGACTGAGTTTTGTAGAAATAAATCTTAGATGTTAGAACAAAGCAATAGCCCTAGGGTTTGACTTTAAATAAAACATTTAGTAAATAATCTCAAATCCCTTTAAATGTGTTGGTAAACAAGAAATACAAATTTTTTTCCCTACAAACTGAATGTTATTAGAAAGATTTTGTAATAAGATCAAATAAAATAAAATAAACAATAGTGACCGAAATTTTTTGAAAGAGGTTTTGATTGGAAAATTTTGAAAGTGCCTTATTTATTCATTGGGAAATGGGGTTTACTTAGATTTGGTGAAATTCCTTGAAAAAAAAGATTTGTTGGAGATCCTAACACTAGCTAGTGAGAATGAGGATGATATGAGCTACGACAAATTTATTGGAGAGTTCCTGAGGGGGGGATTATCATCACTTAATCAAACCAAAAGGGATTGTTAGAAATTTTAATTAAATTTCCTATGCAAATGCCAAGTTCCACACATCATCCTTTAGAAATATAAAATATAAATAAAATGAGGGACAAAATAGGTTATGGCCCCCAATCAAATTTCCTACAACCCTTAATCAATCAAGAAATCACCATGAACTAACCATCATTAAAGTATAAGAAATTTCACACACACACAAAAAAAAAAACTTACACCAACAATGCTTGAGCAAAGTACTTCATTTATTTTTCAATATGTTTAAAAATAAGAGGCCTTCCCCTTTTATAGATGAAGAGGATGCATGAAAACACAAAGCATGGGTATAAATAATACCATGAATAAAATCATTGAACCATGAGAAAATAATATTTTAAATGTTCTCTTACAAAAAAATAATGATCTTTCCCTTTGATAAGGTCAAATCATAATAAAATAATGATCTTCTTCCTTACACATGTTCAAATAATGATTTTCTTCCTTAGAAAAGGTCAAATCGCAATCAAATAATGATTTCCATGGTACAACCCCGTGAGGAGAAGGTCAAATTGGCGAAATAATCCCAACATATTGCTTCATTGATGAAATAAATCACATGTCAAATCAAAATTCTCCCTTCCACTTAAGTTATGAATTTATGCATGTCCTCAAATAGGAAAGGGGGTGCTCCATGTGTCCAAATGGTCCAATGTTACTCCAATCTGTAATATATACATAGAATGATGCGTCTATCCCCTTATAAAATCACTAATTCATAGTTCCAAGTGACAAATTCCTAGAAAACATAACATTTTAATTTAATTTTGATACTTTCCTAAGTTTTACAAAGGGAAAGATTGTTCAAAGTTAAAAATAATCCCACTCCTAAGGAAAACCCATATTTCCTAAGTTTTTAAGGTGGAGGATAGGTGCCAATTCGCAATATTAGTGATGAAATGGAAATGTGGAATGTTCATGTGATGACACTCAAATTCCTAAACATGCATAGGTCAATCTTTTAGCTTTTTTATATCTCTAGCTTTATTTGAACTAGGCATTTTTTATATTAGTCTTATAGAGGGAACTTTTGCTACTTTGTTCTACACACACTTCCCCTTTCTTTTCTTTTCATTTCATTATTTTTTCTAAGTCATATTTTCCTTTGGATAGGGATTGTTCTCTTAGGACTTTGAAAGGGGGGGAACCATAGTGAAGAAGTTTGAACTTTATTTTATTTTTTTGACTTTTCTCTTCACATCTTAGCCTTCATGGCTTTATTTGGTTTAGGATTTTTTATTTTAAACTTTCCCTTTGAACTTTGAATAGTCATGCATGATGGGATGCAACTATACTTTTATTGTGGATGAAAAAAAATGATGCTTATGGGGATGTAAAGTTCTTAGAATTGTTAATATATGGATTGTGCTATCTAGTCTAAACACCTAGTAGTACGAGTCATTTTATAATGGGGCACACTTAACAAGAAATATGTTTCCCATTGTGATATGGTGCAAGTGAGAAAAAATTATATGTTATGACATCCTAGTCAACCATCATAAGGTAACCTCAACTTCATGACATGCCAAGGGGTTATATCATCTTATCTAAACAAATATTACACAAGGAGTATTTATGGAGTGACTCTGATCACCAAGGTATATCTAAACATTTGAAGTAATGATCCAAAAAGGATTCAGAGAAGGATAAGAACAATTCAGAACTCGTAGAGGCAACTCAGAATGCTCAGAATGGCTTCAATAGATAGAGAAAGGGAAAAAATTAGAAGTTCCCAAATCTTAGTTAAAATGGCATGGTCGCAAAGAGTGTGTCGCAATATTTTTAACGATTAAAACGGCTCATCAAATAGAGTTACAGATCGAAATATATAAGTTGTCCAAGTTCAGGTAAAACTTGGTCAAAAAGTCAAAAGGTCAAGGTGACACGTGGCATGTACGTACAAATGACGTGGAAGAGTGTTGAGTTGGCATGGGATGATGTGGCATGTTCGTACAGGTTTTCTAGAAGACACGTGGGTGAATTAGGTTGTGACAAGTGTCATTTTTGTGGGCAAATGTTATGCTACCACGTGGCCTAGTCATGGGATGTCATGTGGCACCCCTCTAGACTAGTTGGAAAATGGTAAAATTATATGACTCCCCAAGAGTGGAAGTCCTAACCTCCTTAGCCCAAAGGAATTACAACCTCTGCGCTAGCCAACATACCACTATATAGTTCTTGTTTATAATATGAAAAGAATATTATTTAAGCTAATGTTTCATATCGGGGAGGAAAAGGGCCGACCATATATATACCTCCAACAGTAAAACTTAACTACCTGCCATTTTAGTGGCATATTCCAACCGCCCACTATTTTAGCCCTTCGCCAAACTCTCTGCCAAAAATTGCAATCGGTTGTAACATGTTTTAAAATGGGAGGTCTGTGGGATTCGACCCCGGAACCTCTGGCTAACCTTCACCAACAAACAAATTAACTTAGCCTCCACTAACCACTCCACCAGCGGACTCATCAATCCATAATTGACCAGTTTTTTATATAAAAAGGGGTGTTTGCCAATGTACGTACAGAGGAGAACCAAAAGCATGCATGTACGTATTTTGGTATGGATATTTGCACACATTTCGATATTTTTCTCAGTCATTTATTGCAGGAGTAGTGCACGAAAACTGAGGCAGGGGTGTCTCTTGGGCTTGAAAGTGCCAGAATCAGAGCGAGGTGTGGAGACAATCAATTTTAGGTAATTTGATTCCATGAACACAGTGATGATGTTAGTTTTCTGATCTGAGCAAATATTTTGTAGGTTAACTTTATAATGAGGTACACTTGTGTATTTTTCCCAATTCTTTTGTGGATTTAATAAAAAGGCCTACCCATTTGAGAGCAGGACCCGGAGATGTAGTCCACCAAGGACAAACTCCATTATCAAGTTCTTTGTGTTCATATTGCATGCTCATGTCTTTTTCCTTTTGAGATTTTCCTTCTTTATGGTGTACTTTAGTTTATGCTCATTTAATATGATTCTTTAATAAGTCACCTGATGAAAAGATCTTGGATCAAGTAAGCACATCATGGTTCATCAATCCAACATTATGTCATGATTGGAGAATATAAAGGAATGAGTTTGGAACTAGTCAGAGATGAATGAAATCATGTGCAGGTAGGTATATGATATTAGTGTAAGGGTATCCAAAGGTTGCTACCCTTTAGAGGGAAACATCTGGCTCCTACTCAGGGACATGCACTCCATGCAAGAGTGTATGAGAACTCTAGACTCTTTGCAGAACAGTGACCTACACACACTATAGAAACAAAAAAGCACTTAAAATTCTAGGGTGAATGTGACATCCCCTAAAAATAAAATATTTTTTTTTTTGTGTGCTGGAAATTTTTTTCTATTTTTGGCAAATTTGAATATGGAAATGTTTTTCCATTTATGGCAATTCTGAATTTCGAATTTAATAATTGTATTTAATTATTGTGACTGCTGATCAGAGATCTGTTTGGACTCAACTAACTATTTGACTATGACACTTGTATCACAACAGAATAATTATATTAACTGAAGGAGGACAAAAGGAATAGTCAGGTTAAAAAATCAGCTGACCATGACTCCATGAGTGGGGAACATGTTGGAACTGCCTCTAGGCTGATTATGAGAAGTGGAAAATCAGAAATTTGGCCACTGGAAGCCATTGAAAATCAAGGATTAAGGGAGCTGCGAAAATCCCCAAAGGAGGGACAAAGACCTGGAAAAGAGATTGGTAAATAGCATATGCGAGGAGGCAGGATGCTGCCAAGTATGCTGGGAAAGGATTCCTGAGCTCCCTTGCTGTTATGAACAGTGCGGTTTGAGTGTGAGGCAAGAGGAGCCTACTGAAATAGAATTGCCTTGTTGTTATGAGCACTGTTGAGTAAGTGTGAGGCAAGAGGATAACTGTTGAAATTGAACGACATTGCTGAGGAGGAGTTTGCAAGTTTGCCCTCATGGATTGATGGTCAAGCTAGGGGGTGAATCGAGCAAGTAGATTTGGCTGCCCCATTCTATGGTTGGGAGGAACGTGGTTGTTCCTTTTGTCTTCCTACGGATTGGATTCAGATATGTTAATTTTCCCCTCTCCATTATGAATGGCTATGTCTTTTGATTTTATGTGCCTATTGAATCTGAACTGGAATAAGTTACATTCTCTGTCTGTATGACTTTATTTTCCATCTGGTGTATTGTATCTGATTAAATCGGATCTGTAACGATTTCTTCCCACTTTTTGTTCGAATGTTTTATCTGATGCTATGTATCTGACCATTTTCTTTAACAGTATGCAAACAATATACTAGATGTGTATAGAATGACAAAAATTTTGGGAGTTAAAGAATTTTGGAAACCCCTTTTTGTTTTCTTTGGATACTAAACAATCTTGAGAATCGACACCTTCGGAGGATTTTTGGCTTTCCTTGTTTTCTTTTCTTTTGAGAATGGGCTACCCCTTTCCTTAGTCAAGGTCTATGACGAATTTAGAGATTTCCCTTACGTAAAAGTTTTATCCTTTTGTACCCTTCTGTGGGTATAAAATTCTTAAGTCTTTATGCTTTTGGAATTCGGGAATTGTTGTGTGTTGTTGTTTGACATTTGAAAACCCCGAAACCCCAAATCCCAAAATCCCGAAGTGTTGATCCCACACCCTTTTACCTTTCGAAATTCGGGAATTGTTGTGTGATGTTGTTTGACATTTGAAACGTCGAAACCCCGAAACCCGAAATCTTGAAATGTTAGTTCCTCATTCCTTTTCGCAATTTCGGGAATTGTTTCACCTCTTCAGAATTTGGGAGTTGTAGGGTATTTTTGTTGGGTATTTGAAACCCGAAACCCCGAATCCCAAAATCCTGAAATGATAATTCCCTGTTCCTTTTCACTTTTTGAAAGTTGTTTTATTTTAGAAGTTGACCTTTGAAACACCGAAACCCTAAACCCTGAAATCCCGAAATGTTAGTTCCTTGTTCCTTTTCGCAATTTTGAGAATTGTTTCACCTCTTCGAAATTCGGGAGTTGTTGGCTATTTGAAACCCGAAACCCCGAATCCCGAAATCCCAAAATGTTAATTCCCCATTCCTTTTCGCTTTTCAAAAGTTTTTGTATGTTAGAAGTTGACCTTTGAAACCCCAAAACCCCGAAGCCCGAAAACCCAAAGTGGTGGTCCCACATCCTTTCACCTTTCGGAATTCGGGAGTTGTTGGGTATTGTTGTTTGGTATTTGAAACCCCAAAACCACGAATCCTGAAATCTCGAAGTGTTGGTCCCACATCCTTTCACATTTCGAAATTCGGGAGTTTTTGTGTATTGTTATTTGGTATTTGAAACCCCGAAACCACGAATCCCGAAATCCCAAAATGTTAGTTCCCCGTTCCTTTTCACAATTTCGGGAATTGTTGTGTTTGATCGCATTTCATAAGTTTGTTTATGTTGAAGTTTGGGCAGTGGAACTCACAAGTCCCGAACCTTGAAATACCGAAATGCGGGTTTCACCTTTCCTTTTTCGCATTTCAGAAGATTGTTATGCGTTGATGTCGGCTATTGTACTCGCAAAATCCCGAACTCTGAAATCCTAACATGGTGGTCACTTTTCATGATTTCAGGAGTTGTTGTGTGTTGATTTGAGAATCTTCCTCCTGATTAGAGTTATGGAAGTAACAGACATGTTTACAAGTTGTCTGTATACTTAATCTGTGCTAGTGTTATAGGCATCATCAAATAAGAAAATATTGGTAATTTTTACAAGACTTTAAATAACATTGAAGGGAGGAGTATACACTTATTGTATCGTCGGGTAGGAAGTTTCAAGTTGCATAGTAAAGACAATCAATGACAGTAAGGCCTCTAACAAACTTTCAAACTCAAGCTTTATAACAGAAGACTTAATTGCGTGAATCTTGAAACTATGCAAGGATAATTGTACAAACAAATTTTTTTTTATGACAGTTTTTGAGGTACATTATAGTGAATCTACTACCCTGGTTAGATGAAAAATGACTACTTAATGAAATCAATATGCATCGGGAAAATAAAGAAATTGTAGGAAAGTAAACATATAAAATTAAAGACAAGAATGCATGGAAAGAAAAATTCTCTAACTACTGTTTAGGGAGCTTACTCATACCTACCCTATTAGCTAACCAAGGATGTGGTTGTTAGGTGAAAACAAAAATCAATGCAACCACTCAAGGAACTTGTCAACAAATTGATTCCTTCCCTTATGTTTGCTTATCATCCAAAATAGGGAGTCAGAAGATTGAATCTTTAGGTATCCTTTAGTTAGAGGGAAGGAGGGAAAATTCTCATGCTTCAAAGGAAGATCACAAAGATGAATGCATTTATATGTTAGAGGGAATATCTCCAAATCACATGAAAAAGAATACCCCATCTCCAAAATAACCCTATCAGAGAGAAGGTGGTAAGTTACTTCACATTCCTCAAGAATTGGAATAGTTTACCTTTCACTAGGATATTCTAAGTTCACTTTCGTGCCATGTCTAATTTCATTAATCAAGTTTTCACACTTTGTGTCATAAAATGGATCATCTTTAAAGTAATAACATTTTGTGTGCTACTTAAATTTCTCAAGGTGAAAAGTCATCAAGGCATGAGGAAATAGGTATGGATCTTTCTTCAAATTTAACCATCTCAGACTCACCTTCTTCATGAAATTTTTATAAATGAGGCTCTTCATTTGTAGTTCAACATTACTCCCATAGTATGTATCATAGATATGATCTCCTTCAAAGTAGAAAAACATAATATTTCAGTCAAGTATTTCACTATAGAACAGATCCTCAAGGCTTTCATTTTCATCATGGAATACAGGAGGATCTAGTCATTCCTCTTTAAGTATCACCCCTTTATCATAATCAAATGATGGATCACTAAGCTCAATATCATGACAAGGGATATCATTGATCATATTCTTAAATTCACATGGATAAGAAAAACAAATGGTCATTTTCACACTTAAAGTTCATATCTACATCCTCTTCATAAGGTCGTTCTAAGGACTCCTCTACAAACTTCTTCCCTTCAAAATAGTCAAAATATTCATGTAGAGGTCTTAAATTTTGGGAAAATATACAAGTTGTTATGTTATCATCTTCACAAAGAGGGGAACTAAATATTTGGTCACTATGATCATCCATAACTTCATCTTCAAATTTCTTCAATTCATATCCCTCAATGGATTCATATATTAATTTAGCTTCTTATCACTACAAGAACAACACCTTCTTGCAAAGGATTTTATGGAACCTCCGAGAAAAATTCTTCCCTTAGTTATAAATAAAGGAGGTTTTTGGTGGAGGCAGAAAACCAAAGGTTTTTGCAGATTTTTTTTTCCGGTGCACCTTTATGGAACAAACACCCTAGTGTGCATCTAAAAAATACCACTTCAGAGCTTAAATGTTCAAATGCCTCATCACTATTCATAGCAAAGGCGCATGGCGAGATTTTTATATGGAGGTTTTATTAATCGATGCCTCTTTAACATATAGGCACACCAAAATTTTTATGAACAATAGCACCATGGTATGTCCATGTTCTTGTAACATCACCATACTTTATAATAAAATTACATGCACCAAATAAATCAAACTAGTGTTGTTGAACATAACCCACCAATGCACCTATCATTTTATAGGCATACCAAGGTAGGGTAGATAAAAAACATTACCAAACTATTTTTCATTGTTACTGTACATCCTGTTCTTTCAAACCCTAAAGAAAGCACTGGTTATAACTTTTTTTCCTATGACACCCCATTTCTGGTGCTCTACAATGACTTGGATAGCTCAATTGTGGGATTCCACACATTTCCAAATTTTGGAAATTACCACTGTTACACATCAAAATTACTCACTTCAATAGTGTCGCAAGTGTCATCATTACAAGTGTTGTAAGTGTCACATCTTGTCCGCAAGTGTCGCATTTTGACCACAAGTGTCAAATTTTGACCACAAGTGTCGCAAACATAATACTACCATATTTCATATGTCGTGCCTCTAATGACATCATAAGGACACTTAAGACACCGAAAATATTGGTTTTTAAGAGGAGAAATCACTTGACAAGGAATACAAGCCTTTTGCCACTGAAAAAACTACTTAAAAAATATTTTTGGAAGGCAACACTCCCCTACCCACTGTGAGGGAGCATCAGCACTCCCTAGCCTTCTTTGGGGGAGCATTGAAATGATCTGTGCACCCTTTTGGGGAAGCTCTACCCTTCCTGAGTGAATTTTGGTTTGTTGAGATAAATCAGGGAAGAATCCCCTCAATCTCTGAAGTTGGTTGGATTCGAATATGAGTTCAAGGCATTATCTTAGGGAAGAACCACAACTGAAGGAGAGGAATCCACAACTTATCCCAAAGATATCTCAAGTGGTTGGGCCTCTCCAAGCTTATATAAGGAGGCCTTCTCATGGTGAAAGGTACATGAAAATATTGGAGGTATGAAACCTATGATCTCATAGGCAACATACAATACATACAAGGATAGAGAAATTGAGATACCAAACTTATGATCTCATGAGTGGTATTGAGATATATGGATATTGAGAATTACACTAAACTTATGATCCCATAAGTGAGATGGAATTGAAGCATAATCAGTGTAGATTACTTGAGCAAAGGGGTTGGACAAGGAGAGCTGGAAGAAGATATTGCACCTTCATCAGAGGATTGTAAGTATTCTTCATTTGTTCTCATTAATATACATACATGCTTGGCCTGTTTATTTCAAGTTTATGTTTGTTCCACATGAACTTGTCTTCAATAGATAGATCTATATTTTAGCTAATATCGGTAGAATAGGAAGCTTGTTGTATCTTTGTTTGTTCTATAGGACCTATCGAGGAGCTTGGGATTGAAGTTCAAGTTCGAATTTGCGAGGACAAACGCCATTTAAAAAGGTAAACTTTTCTTCTTTTTCTTCATTCATTAGCTTAATTAGATCTAAAAGGATGTTAGTGACCAATGATAACACCCTTTATGTCTTGGTTTTAGGGGTCTAGATACCAAGAGGCAATATTCTTGTCCACAGGAGGATTCTGTAAAGACCCTCCTCGTTACGACAACAACGCTGATAACAGGTGCAATTTTTTTTTGTTTTAAAAGTGTGTGAGCGCGTGCAGGAGGGAAACATACACACTAGACTCTACGTCGCCACCCGACGACTAACAAGACTCAACCACGACGATCAAAACTAGAATATGCAAGGCGCACAAAAAGAACTGCAAGCATTAAAGACCAATGACATAAGGCGCACAACAAGTAGCTGTAAGTAGAAACCACACAAGGTGTTATGTACAGTACAGTCACGGATGGAAGAATCCATAGTAGTGGAGTTTACTATTTCTGCATAGAAAAGCAGGGCGTTTAATCTTAGTCCTCTGCTCTAGAGAGAGAGAAGGTCAGATAGGCTCCTGGCCGACTTCTCAGGCAGAAACTAGTAAGCCCCTCAGGTGTGTCGCAAGAGTGGAAACCCTACCTTTAAAGGACTCGAGACTCTTGATACGACACTAGATTCCTTACACAGAAAACACACACACATACATCTATACTAAGGCGACAAGGGGGTGTCTACCTCCTGCCCGACACAAGCAGCACCAGCAATGCAAACCAACCCAGTACAACAAAATCAATGGACAACCCGGCCTCTAAGGAAGATGTAAGACTGAAGGTCACCGACAACTAGTGAAGACACAACATTACCTACGACTCAATGGCCTCAGGCATAGATCATTTACTTCGTTTAATCCGTTAGTCGATGATTCATCGACCCAACCATAAAAATGAGTACACATGATTAATTTCTATTGTGCTTAATTCAAGAACATTTCAACATATAAGTTCGTCCTTAACCATAAACATTACAATTTCATTATCATGGACTAATAAACGCATTAAATTTATATCACCTTGACCTGCGCAATAAAAGGCACCTTCATCAATAGGCGACCTCCATAAAAATACAGCTACATTAACTTTTTCCTAGTGACCACACTGAGGTATATCTTAAAATCAATAACCTAGCAATAATCCCTTCCATTGAAACTACCTTATTCTTACCATAATTGCCATAACTTGCACGCTAGTTTTATCATCAGCATATTGTAAATTTATTTAATAGCCATCCAAATTAAATGCCATCCATTACCAAGCTACTTTAATTGATAGTACATTCCCGTTTACTGAACCCCAATAAGTTATGGTACTTAGTTTTAGGGCCTTATATTTAGGTCATTAGTAACCATAAATTCCATAGCATAAGATAAAATGCAAGGTCATTACCTTTTAATACCATAGTTTCAATTAAATAAAAACATAGCCACCCTATCTATAGGTTATTCAACTCTAACCCTTCATTTCCTTGTATGTTCCAATGACCGTACCTTTGCCCAACCAATTCTAATATTATATTGACACCACCTATAATTAAATAACTTTGCAATTAGAACAACAATGGCATTCTATTATATGTCATCTATACTAAAGTTACCCTCTATATTAGATTGGAAAAACAAGGCTCTTACTGTACTCACTTATGGGTCCATAACATCCACAAATTCCAAGACTATTCCATTGATATAACGATAAACAGTAATTAAAATGACCATATTTAACACTATCAATATTAACAAGGACATTATAAATATTAACAATATTTAAAAGGCCAAATTTAAAAAGATAACAACATTTAGAAATGAGAATATGTAAATTCACATCCAGTTTTTTTTATATACCGGGGCAACTAACATTTATCTATTGAAAAGGCCATAAAATTACTCTACCCTAATGGGCGAATTTATCAAGGATTCACCTTGAGTAAAAACTAAAATGCAGCACCGTTCTTTTTAAACAATCAGGTTTATATATCTCGGTGGCCACTAACATTTCATTCCTTCATTACAAATACATCTCCAACATACGTTATAATACGATTCACTACAATGTAAGTCAAGGTATTAAGAAAACGGAACCAAGCCATTCAAGAAGTATAAACCCAAGCAGCTATAATATAACTGAAACGGAACTAAATTCTGTTGCGCATAATTAGCTCCCTCATAAATAATTAACCTCACATAAGGATTTTCTCATTTGGCATTCAACACCAGTCGCTGGGTCCATGCAGCGTTCAATAGTTATAATTATGCTTTATTTCTGGGCGCTACCTGTCAGTTTTTAAATAATAAACAAAGTAAGTGAAGTCGGGCACTATGGTTCAACTATCCGAGGTCCAGTGCTAACATCCGGTGTTAATTATTTAAAAATAAAAATAGTAAAAGAAAGGCCAATGTCTTTTAAATTCGCTGGACATTAATTGTTCTGACAACATCCCTTTTTCCAGCTGCTAGTAGACAAATCGGGGGCGAAGATCCCTATGGTTCTGTACCATCTCGT